>JANIMX020000549.1:1473289-1484682 GCA_024582655.2 Erythroxylum kunthianum
TTTTAAGTATTTGTTCATGTTCTAAGTGTTTGCATGGTTTAGAGCAAGAATTGGATCTTAAGTTTATGTTTCAAGAGGTGTTTAATATGTTTGTGAGTGTTAGCAACCAGGAAAACTCCAAGCGTGACATGTTTGATACATTTGACATTTCAGGACTATTTTTGGAACCAAATTAAGTAGAAAAACTCTTGAAAGAATCTTAGAAGCCTCAAAAACTATTTAAGAACAAAAAAACGTAGCAACCATTCGACGTCTCTATCCCAAAACTACCCACTTCAAAATCCTTTTGAAATGGATTAGATAAGAGGAAATCATAAAATATCTAACAACGTGCAACTTTTGGTGTTTTTGTGAGGCTATAAAACCAACGGAGCAACTAGAAAGATGGTTAACAAGCAGTCTCGTAAGGTTGAGAGCTCCGAGAGGTTCTGTCATCCTTCTAAGGTGGGTTGAAGCTTGGACTCATTCCAAGGAGTGTGTGTGTGGTGAAAGAGAGCTAAGTATCACCTATTTTGAGCTAGTTCAAGGTTGGTAGAGAGGATTTTTAGACCAAGAAAGGGCGGGTTCGAGGTCTATCACATTGGAGCACGATAATGAGTTTTTTCTAAACCCTCATTCTCTTTGTTAATGGGTTTTCATGCATTAGTTATTATTAATTGTTGAATTTTAGTTTAGATATATTGTTTTGAGTAATTGGAATGCCATTTTTTTTGGATTAATTCGAGTTATTCCAAAATTATTCAAAAGTGTACTATTAGGAGTCATTCATACTAGGTTTCATATGTGTTTTAGTATGTTTTTAGGTGTTTATTAGGTGATTATCATACATATAGGTTTATATTTGTATTATTTTAAGTATTTGTTCATGTTCTAAGTGTTTGCATGGTTTAGAGCAAGAATTGGATCTTAAGTTTATGTTTCAAGAGATGTTTAATATGTTTGTGAGTGTTAGCAACCAGGAAAACTCCAAGCGTGACATGTTTGTTACATTTGACGTTTCAGGGCTATTTTTGGAACCAAATTAAGTAGAAAAACTCTTGAAAGAATCTTAGAAGCCTAAAAAACTATTTAGAAACAAAAAAAACGCAGCAACCATTGAATTAAAGTGGATCAAAGTGGAGAGATCAAGAAGAGTATCAGGAAATTCTAGCATTCCAAATCAAGGTGTCAAACAATTTTTTTCTCTTTACCTTTTAGTTTCTTTTGCTATCCTTGATATGTAATTGGATTTCTAAGATGTTTATCATATTTATGGAGTTCTAAACTCATATTAGGATTTATTTTGAATTATTTTGTGAACTTATTTCTTGTTGAATGCAATATCTATTTTGGTGTTTGTGATAATTGTGTATGCTAATACTTGACAATAAATCGAGAGAGTGAGTCAAAGCAATATGAGTTAGGTTATGCAACAATAGTTGGTAAATTAACAGACAACTAATTATCAAATTAACAATCATATGAAGAGATCTTGTGTAAGGAATTAATTATCCATTAGATAACTTTAGATCTAATTGAATAGGTTAAGAAAGGATTTGGGAACTGAGAGATTACAAATTTGAAATTTTCAAATTCAATCAGGGTTAATTGATTAGAGTTTGAGAGAGAGTAATCCATACCTTAGGAAATCTAGGATCAAACACATAATTGAATTAAAAAGAGTAAGAGAACAAAATAGGGAAAGAATAGTTCCTAAATATTCAATTTTGATCAATCTCAATTTTAGTGGTAGCTCAACTATTTTATTGTTTATATGTTTCGTTTATCTATTTGTTTTACTTTTATGTTATTTATTTTTATTCAATTCAAATTTGTATTTCCTTAGAAAAAAGTAGGTTCAAATTGTTATCTATTGCATAATCCTCGTGGAAACAATAACTTTCAATACTACAATATATGATCCGTATACTTGTGAGTATTGAGAGTTTTATTTGATATAAATTTGCTCAACATGTACAATTGCTGAAATTTCTAATTGTGTTTATTCATGTTCTTATTTGAATGGATAAATCCTTGATTATTTGAATATGATAGGTAGAGTTGGTGATTCAAATAAGAACATGATTAATGTATTTAACACAAACGAACCATTTGTTGGATATTTCATACGAAAATGTTGACTAAAAACATGATTAATATGTATTGTGGTAGATCTGGAATTTTTTTTAATGGTTCATTAGTTTCTAGAAAATCTGTTTTATTTAGATGAATTATGTAAAAATATGTGTCTTGTTAGAATTAGATGTGTAATTGGCAATTTAGGATTGTTTTGAAAGTATTACAAGGTGAAACATGGGTTGTCCAACTGAAAATGGTGAAGAATTGTTTAGATTTTGTCCTTGAAAAGAAGTGTCAATGCTTTACTCTTTGATTTAATCAAGTTGGTTTGAGTTTAGGAAACAAATTGGATGTAGAAATATCAACTTAAATTAATTTTATAGTTGTTGTAAATTCAAGTGAACATGAAAAAATGTTGAGTTTTTTTTGAAAAAATTAAATGTATTGAGCCTTAAAGGTAATCAAGAGAATACATGGTTTAATATCATATGCAACCATTGATGATATAGCTACAGCATGACGAAAGGGAATCGTATTACACCAGTGACATCATAGTTGTGTTTCATACAAAGTTGTTCCTAGATATTCTAATACATGTTTAAATAAAAAATTGTTGAGTTTATATGTGCCCGTTTTAGAGAGAATTTGATTATTCTGTTTGATGTATATTTTACATAAACCGTAATCAAATCCATTAACATTGATTAATCAAATGATAATGCAATATGGAGTTACACTAATTTGATTATTGTTTCATGTTTTCATGAATGATAGAAATAGTTAGCAAGAAAATCATGTTGAAATGTGTATGCTTTGTCATTAACTTTGTTCCTCTTAACTTTTTTTTTATGTTTTTATCAAAGCTATTTTAATTTCTTTTACCTAGTTTAATTTATGTTTAAGTGACTATTTAGATCTTAGTTTGGTAGGAAATAAAATCTAGAAGGGAACTTTAAAGTTTGACTGTAAATAGCTAAATATTTGTTTTATTTTATAAAATCCAGATTTGTGAAAGTAATGTATTTTGCTTTTATTAGATTGGTTAGAGTTTAAAATCTCTTGAAACAAGTTTGCATGTAAGATAGGTGATATTAGAAACAAGTCGATTCATTGATGAAGTATGAATATAAGTTTTCTAAGCTGAAAATTTCAGATTTGTATGAATTAGTTTCACCATTAAAAATTCTAGTATTATATATTTTGAATGATTACAACCTTGTGACAAAAGAAAATAAAATTTCAGTTCTTGAATATTGATTGTGTGGTTCTAAGAATGTGTGATGAGATTATTTTCTTAAGTTTTGATGTTGTATCTTACTTATATGAATTAAAAATAACATTATATGTTAATGATGTTTCTACTTTAGAATATAATTTCTTTCACATTAGCAAAATTGTTAGGATATTTGTATTTTAATTTTCTGAATTTGAAATTGAATAGATCATTTATAAGTGTCTCTTATATTTAAAATGATTTTTGCTTAATAAAAAGTTATTATTGATTTGAAATCTTTTTAGTGGCAAATATTACAATGAACATATCAACAAATAAACTTATTTGGTGAACATTTTAGTCGTAGAGTCGACCCTTATTTATCATATGCTAATTTGTTTAATAAATTGAAAATAAAATAAGAAATTAATTTGTATACACCTAACAATATGTATAAATCATTCAGGCATGGAAAGATGGTGATAATATAATTAATTTAACACACGTGATTTGTATAGTTATTGAACGAGTTAAAAAAATTTAACCAACCCACTTTTAATAACTCCATTTGTGCTTTATTTCTTTCTATTAGTAACTTGTTATTTGATCCTTACAATGAAATGAAGAGGTCATTGTGGATATATATATATAAGAAAAGAATTAGTGATGTTCTAAGGGAAGGTATTTAAAATCCATTTCCAACGGCTTCGGCCTTGGGGACTAAATTCAGGCCTGGATAGATTCAACAAATCGACACACTATCTGTCTATTTCAGCGAATCGTGAAAAATCCCAATTCGAACGCGTCCGAGTCAAATCGCTCCCCTCCGACTCGTTCGTTGATCTTCTATCTTCTACAACCATGAATTGATCTAATAAAAAGACATCCAGATCCGCCATCAACGACCCGATCATGTAAGTCGACCGTTTTCTCTTCCATCCTTCAGATACGTTAATAGCTCGCAATCAGCGTTGAGAATCGACTACATTCTCATTTTTATGGAATCAATTTAATGATCCTTTAGACTGTTCTTTTCTTGACATATATATATATATATATATATATTTTTAGAATTTCATGCAATCCATTGTTTCTATGGGAGGTACCTGGATTTTAACAATTTTTTAGTTTTGAATTTCAGAGGATTTCGATTGACATAATTTGCTAAACAATGAGCTTCGTATTTCGAGGGACTAGAGCCGCTCTAGAGAATGGCTTCCAAGGATTTGTTCCCGAACGCCGAACTGTGGTAAATTCCTGTATTCAAAATTTATTATACCATTCTTTTTGTCTTTTTCTGTTTTTGCATTTAATTCGAATGTACAGAGCTCGCTATGATGATCTATACAAAGTAGACGCATGATTTCATCGTCGTTTTGTCTAATGCTGCTTTCGTTCTTTTATTTCCGTTGTTATCGTTTTGTGTATATATCAGCGAGTTCATGCCACTCGGTCAATTAACTCAAACTCCCTTGTTTTTCTTGTTACAGGTACTCATTAAACTCTTTTTGGTTTATTTATTTTGTTGCCTCAATTTGAGTTTTCAGTAGGTTTCTGATTTATAATCCGTTTTCTTTTTATGTTGCAGTTTTATTGCTCTTCATGATATTGAACTCATACCAGATGTCCCCGAACTTTCTGGTATTGTTCTCCATTGTATACGTAGATTGTGTTGATGCTTGAATTGTATTATTGTTTTTGGTGGCTTCATCGGTTTTTACATTAATTATTTTGTGTAGCTATGGCTTGTGCTTGGGGTTTTTCTAATGGCTACGACCCTGCGGATGTATGCCACTTGTCAACAACTTCAAGCTCATGCACAGGCTCATGCTGCAGTGGCCAATGGCATTCTAGGTCACACAGAATTGAGATTGCGTATGCCGCCATCCATAGCGCTTTCAACCAGAGGGCATTTACAAGGCATCAGACTCCAGCTTGCACTTCTTGATCAGGAATTTGATGACCTAGGTGTGTGCAGACTTGGGATTTTGAAACAATGACATATGGCGAATTGTTATGATTGAAATCTCAAAACATGCAATATAGTTTGCTCACATGAATGTACTTTTTTTCTTTTTCTTTTGGTGTTTGACCTGTGGAATATTTTTTATTTAGACAGAGTGCTTTATGTAGGTGCTTTCTTTGGTCTGTAGATTATGAGACTTTGAGAGCCCTAGATGTTGATAATGTTCCTACCACTGCTTCAATGACTGATGAAGAGATAAATGCACTTCCAGTTCATAAGCATAAGGTTGCTGCTCCTCAAAGGTAGGTTGCTACGTGCTATTCTATGCCAAGTGCATTGGTCTTACTCTTCTTTTGTGCCGATCAAGAAGTTAGGATGGTGCATTATTTCAACAATTGTGGATATTGACATGACAATGCCTTGTCTTTTTTGGTAAACAGTGGCTCTGCAGTGCAGCAAGCCTCATCTTCTCTATTTCCTGAGGTACAAGTTCTTCATTTTCAAGAAATTGGTTCTGCAAAAGTTATACCATGCATGTCTGAGCATAGCAGTTTCTTTGTATCGTCATTTTATTCAAGTTTCATGGCCCGCATTTCAACTGCTAAATAGCTTCAACATGAGAAGTAGAATTGGTTCATTTGGCTGTGGTAGTGCTCTAGTCTTTCTACTTTTTGTTTGCACCAAATCTTATGCTTCTGAAAGTTCCCAACCGTATTGGGCTTCTGTTTCTATATAACTTTTTGGCTCTTAGGAAGTCCAGCATCATGATACTGTTGCACGATTCTTATCATGCGACTTTGGAAGGTGAATGATAAAATTTTTCCCTTTTGATACCTAATTTTATGCTTTTGTTGCAAGGACGTTTGCATTTCAATCAGTTATATTTATAGGGACTCTTCATCGTATAATTTCTGATTTACTGGATATTTCTTCAGCAAAAAAAGCAAGGTACTGTTAATGCAGTTGGGAATGTGAAAGCTTTAGAAGAAGAGCTTACTTGCTCTGTGTGCTTGGAGCAAGTAAATGTAGGAGAATTGATTCGTACTTTGCCTTGCTTGCATCAGGTTCATATTCTTCTTCAAGTAAATTTTGAGTTAGTAATACTCTATCATTTGGTGTAGAAATTGTGCCTAATCAAATACTTAGATAGGTCTCGTAGGTGAGTTAATGACTAGCCCATAGACCATAATTTGGTTTCACTTTAGGCCCGTCATCTCCTACCCTAAGGTTCAGTTTGAAAAGCTTCTGTCATGGTTAAAGGGTTCAAAAATTTTATGCACATTATGCCTGGTAGGCAAGGATATATTTGGGTTATGATTTGGGTGCAGATCTAGTCAATGAAAAGATACATGATGGTACTCTTTTTTGAAATCTCGGTGAAGATGTATTTAATTTCATGAAGCAGCTTATTGCTCTAAATTAATCCCCATTGATTTTTCAAGTTAATGTAGCCCAAAAGATTACTGTTTAAAGCTTTAACCAAAAAATTAATAATTTTCTGGAATCCTTGATGATTGATCAGACCAATGGAGTTAAATTTATTTGTATGAGAAGAGATATTCGGTTATAGCTTTTATGTATTATCTACTGGCATAATATAATTGGGACCTCAAGGAAGCTCCAATCTCATTTTGCAGTTTCATCCTAATTGCATAGACCCATGGCTCCGGCAACAAGGAACGTGCCCAGTTTGTAAATTCAGGGCGGCTTCTGGGTGGCAGGAAAGTGGACAAGGTGGACTGGATGCTTCTTACATGGTTTAGTTACAGCACTAACCTATACGACAGCTATTCAAAGGTGTATACTTCCTTGCATCAACGATGGAAGGCCTATTTAGCAATGGTAGTCACATCATTGGTATCAACCTTAATTCTTTTAAGCGTTGACCCAAAGAAAGGGTCAAGTGAAATTGGTAAGATCTGTACTACTATAATGGCATCCCCTAAGTTTGCAGTGAAATGGTCTCTTGAGTCTCATCTGGTGAGTTCAAGGTTTCATCTGCTAATCGGTTTGGATGCAGAACTTGAAGTGAGAATCGAGTCTATGATTATAAAGAGTTTACAATTGCCGGTAGTGTCCGAGGTGAATAGACAGTAAGTCAACTATAATTTCATGTACACTTAAATCGTCAGAACTGGGCGTCATTCTTAATAACATGGAAGATTATATTTGGATCAAAAAAGGGGAAAAAGAAAAAGTGTGACTACAATATCTCTCATCTTTTTTTTTATATAGTTTAATGTGAATAATACTACTAATGCATGCAAGGGACAATAGTTTTTTGATAAAATAAGCTAGTTAACTTGAGTTCTTCCATCCTTAAGAGAGAAGTCTAACAGGAGAAATCAAGATCAATTACATGCATGACATGCTGGTTTCATAGCATATGCTGAATATGAAATACCCTCTAACTATGGGTTTTTGACATGGCCATTGAACACTGGATTAGTTCTAGTGTATTTATTAATTGATCATTTAAGATACTAACTTACCACCCGTTTCTGATACAGTCCTACTTAGATTTTCCCTTTCCCTTCGCGCTTTTCTTTGACTCCAGCTTGGCTTGCATTCGTGCAGCAGCTGCAGCTTTTGCTTCTTCTCTCTTCTTCTTCTCTTCCTCTTTTGTTGCAGCAGCAAGCTCCCTTTGTTTCTTCAGCTCCCTGATTTACCATTGTTCATGTACAAAACGATACATTTGTTACTGTATCCTACCGCGGGTAAAATTCTCGGCAAATTCATTAATATCTATAGGAATCATTTATCATGGATCTTTCATTACACAAAATGTAGAAATGGTGAACCAGTACTTACTCAAGCCTGGCCCTCTCTTCTGAAACACTACCTAAACTGGAACCCTTGCGAGGCTTGCAGGCTACTAACTCTACCTCAAAGATGAGCGTGGCACTGCATCAAACAAAATAACGGCTCACTAAAGATATCTTGACTACATTTTGATTGATTATCAACGAATGTTTCTGGACACTTCAATTTTTTATGGTAAAAATATAAATTGCTTAAAGGTGCAAATCTCTGAACCTTAAATCAGTTAGTTTGCTAACATAACCAATTAATAGAGAGAATTCTGCAACTCTAATCACAATCAGGCCAATTTCTTGCCAATCAAGTGGTTTTAAACGCTCAGCCAAAATTGGCATCATTTTAAGTATTATTTCCTCTACTTTTCAAGTAACAAATTGACATATGAAAGTGGTAGTAGCATTACTCTGGTGGGATATCTGGTGGGGAACCTGCACTGCCATAGGCATACTCTGGCTTGCAAGTGAGTTTTGCAACTTCTCCAACCTGGTAGAACCCAAATGATATAAACCTACAAACTTATATGTGCTTCAAATAATTGCATCAATAAAACACACATCACCTTCATAGTCTTCAATGCAATGTCCCATGCCTGAATTACTGAACCTTTTCCAACTTCAAATGAGAAGACAGTATTATCCTCATGAGTGGTATCAAAAACTTCGCCAGTTTCAGCAAGTTTTCCCTCATAATGAACTATTCAGCACAAATACGGATATTGTAGTGCTCATATAGTTAAAGCTGACAGTATATTGAAATTCTAAAATGCAAAAGATAAAAAATTCAAAAAGATCCACTTCAAATATGTGTTCTGGACCAAGGTATACAATCCTGGAGACCAAACCACCGCCATATTAGTTCAAAATATGCTAGTCAGTGGTTGTTAGACAGACACTAGAAGCCCTGTATATTCATCCAAATTGTGCATTAATCACCATGAAGCAAGCTTAATATGACATGAACATGTAAATTTTGATCCAATGGCCAACAGTTCAAGTACTTGTCAGTCAAAAGATGTTGTACCATGAAACAAACCTAGAAAGCAGCTAGATGGTTGAAGTGAAAACACTACTAGAAAATGGTAAGATTTTAGATGTCTATTGGAGTATCGATTTCAATTATCGAAGCAAACCCACCCAAGACAATTCTAAATTGAACTATTTCAACCACCTAAACAATGTATAATCCCATCAATATTAAGACTGCGTTAATTTTAAAATGTTATTCAAAATAGTATACCATCAACAAGAGGAAGATCCTCTGAAGGATGCAGTGCACCAGGTTTTGCTTGCTTCAGGATTGTCTTCATGACGCCCCCATCCCCAGTCAAATCAATTGTGTCACCCATGTTTCATAAACCTCAATTTCCTGATTGAGGAAAGGAAGCATCCATTTAAAAATACATCCGCAGAGCTCAACTAAAGAAACAATTGCACCAATGAGAGCGTAGAGAAATGAAATTCAAAGGCATTATTCTCGCAAGCATAACAATTCATAGATCAATTATATATAGTCACTAGGTATATGAGCTTTGACCGAGAAATGGCATTGAAGAAGTAAAATAATGGGCAAACATACCCCTTAATAGCTTGCAAATGTTTTACAAAGATCACCTACTTCAATTACTAAGATCCCTTAGTAACTATATATCAAGAACTTAACAGCTTTACAATTGAATACAAGGCCATGACAGAGTGTGATTTATGAGGATAAATACATCAACAGGCTGTAAAAAATTAGTCAACTGCTCTATACGTACTAGGAACAGGGTGAAGTCTCCAGCATTATTAGTATAGATCCAAGAAACCTAAGTTTCTGAGAAATACCCTATAACCATATATAATTCAGGTAACAATAATGTTATTCTTGTTTATTCTTTCAAACTCGTCGGAATGTTGGCATTAGCACAACAATGGAAATGTATTTGTAAACCATGAGGCTACTTTGCATCCGAAATCCCTAACTAAATTTTCAAGAGTTGGAATTGAGTACCAAAAATCAAGAACTTAACAGTTCAGAAACGGAATTCAATACATACTCAAGCATGTAATCCCTCTCACAATAAGAATTAAATACAAAAGGACAACAGCTTCAAATAAAAGGAAACCCTAGGGTTATATTTGCATCTCATGAATCAAACTTCCATAATTGAACAGCGAAGAACTTACCTGGTTCAAAAGGAGAAAGACAAATCGAAGGATGGAGGAGAACCGAACACAATATCACGGAGAAAAAATCCGTCGATATCGAAGTTGCCATAGGCGTCCTGGTAAAGCTATTTTGGTAGAAATGGGAGGCAGCTCAATTTGTAGTCTCCCCAAAGTGGTGTTAGGAATAATCAATCCCACTCGCCAATTTGGCGCGTGTTGCTAGGGCAATGAACTTCCTCTTGGATTGGATTGGACTGCAAACATAGGAAAGGTACAGGTGACAGTGTGACAATTAACAGTTGTGGATGTGTGCACCTTAGCCTTTGGACCTGTTGGTATCTTTCAATAACCGCCCCTAACTTCTTATCGTGTTCTCTAACTCAGCCCAAATTTGGGATGTCCATTGGAAGTAACCGAACACAAGTCAATATGGTGTTGTGGGTCCTAGTCCTGGAGTTCATTCCAATAGATTGACGCCGTGTTTGTACTCAGGCGAACTACTCCACTCAAGCTAGCGTGTCCCTGATGTGACCGTTGACCAAACTGCAAACTTTTTTCCCACAGTGTTGTTGTTGTTCTTATCCTTTGATATTAAATCCAAGATATAGGTCAAAGATTTCAATCGCAAAAATTGACATCTAATCATAACTGCAGATTCTATGGTGGCCCCTAGGGATTGGAACAATCTTGTCTTACTTCCACGCTAGTGTCACAAAAACAGAAGAAAACTATAGGAAATGATTGTTTCTACTAAGAAAAGTAATGGGTTTTAGAGATTATGTTTCACTTTCCTTCATTCAAGAATCTATAAAGTCTAGCCCACCTTCACTAATTTTCTTTTAAATTACTATTACTATGGCACGCCAGTGATTAGTACTCCATCTCCATCTTTTTGATATTACTATGGCACGCCAGTGAATCGTACTCAATCTCCATCTTTTTGAAATTGCACAGAGAGAAGCGTTACTTCTTCTTCGAGGAAATTAAGTTATACTCTAAAGAAGCATGCAAGCAAAAGAAACAGAATTGGGAAAAGGAAAAGAATGGGCCGAACCTCGTAGTAAACAGTAAACACATGTGATGTGAGAGTAAAGAGTACGAACTAACTGTTTACTTGAGTCTTTATTTTGAAAGTAAAGATAAATTAAAAGTGAAAGAAGGATGGGATCAATTATCAGTATCACCCATT
>JANIMX020000549.1:1628039-1642820 GCA_024582655.2 Erythroxylum kunthianum
ATCCCACATCCTCCTCGACTCGTATTTGGTTGCTGCTTCTACTCTTCTATTTTCGCCCACGCTGATCGTCGACGAAGGGTAAGTACCATGTTTAGATCCGCGAACCAATTTGTGTGGTTTTCTTACTTTGTTGTTTGCCTGGTATTCCATTATCCATCGACGTGTAAGTTTAACATTTTTTTGCTGTTTGATTTTAACGCTTTAATCTTTAATCAAACATTGCTGAAGAACTGGCGTCTTCTTGTTCTGTCCTTAGTTCTTGTTCTGTTCAAGAGTTAATGTTTACAGATTCTGTATCATGTTCAAATCTGTTGGAGCGACCATGAATTTGTTGTATCTTCTAGGTGGATTATGAAGACAATTTTTTGTATCTTCTAGGTGAATTTATGTTCTGTAATTGTTTTGACATTTGATCATTGCATGAATGTTTCTTTCCATTTATGTAATTTGTAAACAAGAAAATAGAATTGCATGATTGTTGGAGTTATCAGGACTTAGAAAAACCCAAGTTTAAAACATGAGAACCTCCAAATCCTTTGAGAATTATTAGTGACTGCCTGTGTATAAAATGATCCCAAAGAGGTTGGTAGGAGAAGTTTGTACAGACATTACTTATCTCAGTAATCATCTAAACAGTAACTCGTAGTTTTCTCAAGATGATACATACCAGCTTGCAAAACATCATCTTTTATGATGGTGCATTTATTGAATGCAACAATAGAACATGCAGCTGTAATTAGTTTACCTCGAGTATGATATCGTTTATGGAAGTGTTGATTGTCATCTTCTGGTTTCTCTTTTTTTTGTATGCTGAAATATCTTTGCATAAGAATTGCCAAACTTAAACAAAAAAGAACTTAATAAATAGGTACTAACCCCATTAAATAACAGTAAAAAGAAAAGGAAGTATTTGTTATATAATAAATTATCCAATTAATGAAAATCTCAAGATCCAAAAATGTCTAAACTATAAAATACGAAGTTTTAATTCAGGTGGTCAAAGCCTTTCTTAAAACCAACTTTGCGTATGCATATTTCACTTCTTCACTCTCTTTTTACTTCTCTTCCTTAATTCTCTTGAAGTTGCTGCATATTTGAGTTGGAGTAAGGGTGTCTTGCATAGTGTCGTAAACATCCAAGCAGGTGTACATAAAATTACACTTGATACCATATGAATTGATAAGAATTCAAATACAGATAGTGTTAATTGTAGAAGAATCTGCTAAAAATTCTAGTTCTTCTGGTTATGAACAAGTTGAGTCTATTTGGGCAGAAATGAACTTTGCATACCAGCAACATCTAGGCCATTGGATAAGGACTAGTAAAACCACATTCATACCATTATGTGCTTTTGGTTTCTAAACCAATTTCATTTCCTATTCAGATAAGATTGTAGTTGTCGAATCATTCCTATCTCTAAGTTATTTATATGAGTTTCAATATGACGTGCTATAAGTGCTTTGGTTAATGTTATCAAAATTATACTTTGTGTATTTATTAATTCCATTTTTGCATTGTGTATATTTGCTTTGTGTATTTATTAATTCAACTTTTTAACTGTTAGATATGGATCGGGAAAACCTTGGCCTATCAAACCCTAACTTTGCCTTTAACTTCTTAATCAATACGCGTGGTTTTGTTTTCTGCTCGTAATTCTTATTTCTTTTTGTGATTTTTTAGGTGGGCTGGAGAGACCGATCCGAGGGTTATTTTCCGCAACATTGTCCAGAGGCCATGGCACAAAGCCACTGGTATGCTCACTTTCTTTGTTATCCCCTTTGCAGTTCTTTTTTTTATAATTATTTTCCGGTGTCTGTTTGGTTACTATGCAAAATGGAGGAACTAATGTAACTGATTTCCTACTTCTTTCTCTCACCTTTTTCTATGTCAATGATAGATGTTCTACTTCAGACCCGGTTTATTTTGTCTGTTCTACATCTTGGCATTGTTCATCCTATGTTTATTATCACTGATCAATGTTAGAGATTGCCATTTATAGTGACTTACAATTGGGCCATTTCACGTAGCTGTTGTATCTGATACACGATTCATTGAGTTTTTGGTTGGTTTAGGTGAAACTGTGACCATAGTTGGTGATCATGACCCTGCATTGTTGAAGTACTTTGACTGCACTCGCTCGGGGCCTCGTTCTTCTTTTGATAGCAACGTTGTTTACCAGTTTGAGATAATGGAATATGTAAGCGTTTTAATATCAATATGGATGTGATCTGTTGCATTTTGCTTTTTTAACCTTATGGCAATCGTGGTAGAGATTACTTAAGAGTTAAGGCTATATGGGAGAGATAGACGTGAAAAGTCTGTTGAGAATAGTGCTTCCTCTAACGTATTCTTTCAATTGATAGGTCCTTGACTTTGCATTTGATCGACTAGGAGCAAATGGTTCACAGGTAACATGTAGAATTTGTTTAAATTATGACAATAATAATAAATTACATAGATATTCTAGATGCATGTTGTGTATTAAAGTTTAAAGCTGTATTTCACTTTATTCTGGAAGATGCTCTCTAGGTTTGATGTTACCTTGCATAAAATTGCCTTTGGCACTGGTATATTGGATCGTATTTAGTTTAATGTTGTATTGTAGCTTTCTTATAGTGTGCATCGCAATATTTTTGGAATTTGTTAATACATTTTTATTTACATGAATATATTATGTGACATGGTCATGAGCTTTTTTTTGTTGATCTTCTTATTACTTGAGGCCAGGACAGATTGATCATCCTATACTGATGACAGAATGTGTATGCAACCCAGTTCATTCCCGCAGTAAAATGGCAGAGCTTCTTTTTGAAACCTATGGAGTTCCATCTGTCGGTAAACTTTCCTCCTTCATTATGAGAAGATTTAAGGCATCCTTGCAGCTCACAATATTTTTCTCCTACGGTACTTATGGATGGTTTACCAAATCAATATATTCTTTTAACAATTATGACAGCATTTGGTGTTGATGCTGCATTCAGCTATAAGTACAATCAACAACACGGGGTCTGTGGTAAAGATGGGCTTGCTATTTGCCCAGGATTCACTACAACTCATGTTATTCCAGTAAGTTTTCCTACCCAGGTTCTGCTTAGTTCATCTTCATAAATTTGCAAGAAATTGTGTAGATTGGAAGTTTGTTATTATGTGAAATGACCGGCATTAAATCTCTCTCTCTCTCTACCACTCTATGTTATGTGTCATTTCTCTGATATACGCCAGTTAGTTGATATCATTGTTGCTCAACTTGTTGAAATGTGAATTAAAACAGAATTAATATCATTTTTAGTTATATTACTTTGCATGTTTTTGGGGCTATTTGCATTATATGTCCATTTGGACCTCCTGCAATTTTCTTCTGGTACTATTGTCATCCTAACAGTGTTGTTTAACCATCTTTAGAACTGAATTAGATAATTTAGCCAAGATCAATTAGTAGCTATTAATTAGGGTATGTTTTGTTATCAGTTTATTGATGGAGAGCCTATGTATAAAGGATGCTGCCGAACTAATATTGGAGGATACCATGTCACTGATTATTTGAAGCAACTTCTTTCACTCAAATATCCTCACCACCTGTGAGTATTTATATGTATATCTAGATGGGTTCTGGTGCAATCCCAGTACATCAATTTACAGTTTTTTTCTGTTTTATGTTTAATGTGCTCCTGCAGTAATCGGTTAACATGGGAGAAGGTTGAAGACTTAAAGATGGAACATTGCTACATTGCACCAAATTATGCTTCAGAAGCTCGTTTATTTCAGGTAACCGGCTTGGATGTGCTTTCCCTCTTATCTTAAAAACTTACATTGACTATTAAATTATGCAACAGAAAGCAACTAAGGAAGCTGAAGAAAAAACCAGGTGTTGGCAACTTGATTGGACTCCACCACCAGTTGAGGAGCCTCCTTCTGAAGAAGAGATTGCTAGAAAGGCAGCCATAAAGGAGAGACAGGGTCAACGACTGCGAGAAATGGCAGAGGCAAAGAGATCATCTAGGATAAATGAACTGGAGAATGAGTTGCGTGGTTTGGAATTCCTTTTGCAGCAGCTTGATCAAGTGACACAGGATGAAATCCCTTCTTTTCTGAAGGAGACTGGTTATGTCTCCAGGCAGGAAATAGAATCCTCTCTGACAAAAGTAATGCAGTCTTTACGAAAAGCAAAAGGTGAACCTAAAAGTGAACAATTTGAAGTTGAAGAGAAGACTGATTCTTCTACAAATGAAAAGTATCCTCTTGTTAATATTCCTGATAACATGCTGACCCCCGAGCAGGTATGTTTTCTCATCAATTTGATCAATTCTGTTTTGCTTGTTTGGGTTGTATTCTATTTCTTCCTGGAATGTTGTTAAATTTCTTGTCATAATACTATACCCTTTGTTTCATTGCATTACTTTGATCAACTCAAAAGCAGTTTAGTGCTGTTATGATATTCTCCTGCCTACAAATATACTATATTCACTCTGAACGGTACTTCTTTGTCAGTTGAAGGAAAAGAGAAGACAGCTATTCCTTAAAACCATATCTGATGGTCGACAGCGAGCTAAACAGAAACGTTATGAAGAAGAATTAGAACGAGAACGGAAAAATCAACTAGATGAAGCAAAACGGCTGTAAGTGCCTACTTGCAGATGCTTCTTTCAGTTTATTTGACATGACTTGTTGAGAAGTATTTAGGTTTTGTGAAAGTGAGAGGACAATGTTCATCTCTCATTGTTTTTAAGCTCTTAAATAAAGCATAGTTGTATGGAGAATGATAAGTTAAGTAGCAATTGAATTCGTTAGAATGTATTTACCAACAGACGAGCATTTAGAAACCATTTAGTTTGTTACCGGTGGTTGTCTCTGTTCTTAGTGTTCCCATTCTGTATGATGCAGAGAGAACCCGGAGCTTTATTTGGAACAGATGCATGTTAAATACAAAGAGATGTCTGAGAAAGTTGAGCAGAGAAAACGACTCAGGATAAATGGGAACCATTCAAATGGAAATGGTGTGTCTGGTGGTGTTGGCCGTGGTGAGAGATTGAATACTGCCCAACGGGAAAGGATGCGCCTCCTAACAACAGCAGCCTTTGATCGAGGTAAAGGTGAGGATACTTTTGGGGCAAAAGATGAAGATTGGCAACTATACAAATTAATGAGCAAGGATAATGATGATGATGATGAGGGACCTGACGAGGATGAAGCAGAGCTTGTCCGCATTGTTTCTAGGCTTCAGGTAAGCTTATGAATTCGTTTGTGTTGATATTCATTTATATTACTGACATTACTTTTCTAGGCACTTAGTTCACTAAGTTTGCTGTTGCAGGAGATTGACCCAGCATTTGTTCCAAAGCTAGAAGTAGGATCATCACAGCCTTCTTCAGAGTTACCACGGATTCGTCCTCTAACCAAGGAAGATTTCCAAATTTTGCTAGGTGTGGAAAGGTTTCGATGCCCGGAAATTCTATTCCATCCCAGCTTAGTTGGGATTGATCAGGCTGGACTAGATGAGATGGCTGGAGTCTCAATAAGGAGGCTCCCATTCAATGACGACACCGTGGTGGAGAGATTGACGAGTTCCATCTTATTGACTGGTGGAAGCTGCCTTTACCCGGGTATGGCTTAGCGCTTGGAAGCAGGAGTCCGAATGATTCGGCCAATTGGGTCACCTATAAAAGTCGTCAGAGCATTGGATCCAGTCTATGATGCATGGCGTGGTGCTTCTACCTATGCTGCTACATTTCAATTTCCTCATCAGACATTTAGTAGAATGGATTATTACGAGAAGGGTGAAGATTGGCTGCGGGAATACAAGTTTCGTTACACATTGTAATTTTATTATGACAGTGGCATTGCATTGCTGGTTCTCTATGATTGAGTTTTCCATTGGTTATTTATTGGAGTTCCTATTTATATAGACGACTCTCCAACAGGAACAAGCAGATGTATTATATTTCAATCAATTGTAAGTGAAGCAGGAAGGTTTTAGTTAGTTGTTTACGATATTCACTGGTCTGACTTGACTATTCAGCATTGTTCATCGGATATTAATGGGAGCGTCCAAAAACTCGAGTACATGGCCAGCGCCTAAAACGAGAACATAAGAAAGGGGACAGATGAAACTAAAATCATCACGAGTTCCAAGAATAATTGTGGTAATCAAAATCTGCAGTATAACCCTTTTAGAGCGCTAAAATAAAGAAAATAATAATGATGAATTACAAAAGAAAATGGAAAGAAATTTTGGAACCTAACGGCTACTTTTGGCAAACAGAACCAAACCAAACCAAGCATGAAGCATCCAGCTGCTTGTTTCCTCAGTAATTGACCGTTGAGCGTCTTACTTTCCAAGTCCCACACCATATATGATATATAACCCACTACCGTTGCAATTCTTCCCCAATACAAAAAGAGAGAAAAATATATATATATATATAACTCTTTCTGCTACTTAGCTAGCTCCGTTCACAACCCCTCTCTTCCGTTTCACAGAGAGGCCTCTCAATCTTCATCAGAACCCATCACAAGAAAAAACAACTCAGGAAAATGGATTCTCCACCAAGAAGAAAAAGTGGCCTCAATCTCCCATCCTCCATGTCTGAGGCTTCTCTACGGCTCGAGACGTTTTCTGGTTCTTGTCGAGCTCGATCAAACATACAGTCACCTAGAGCACTATCGAGCCTTTCATCGCCCTCAAAGCCATCTACTTGCAGTGATAGATTCATTCCCTGTAGATCTTCTTCGAGGCTGCACACTTTTGGGCTTGTAGAGAAGGAGTCTCCAGTTAAAGAAGGCGGCAATGAGGCCTATTCCAGGTTGTTGAAATGTGAGCTTTTTGGGTCTGATTTTGCTTCTTTTTCGTCTCCTGCAGGTGGTCAATTTGGGTCTCCTATGAATAGTCCCAGCAAGAACATGTTGAGGTTCAAGACTGATTTCTCGGGGCCTAACTCTCCGTATTCTCCTTCCATCCTGGGGCAAGATAGTGGGATCTCTAGCGAGTCAGTGACACCTCCAAAGCCACCAAGAAAAGTTCCCAAGACTCCCCATAAGGTTAGTTGTCTATTATTGATCTAATTTTGTTTTGCGTAATAATCTTTGGTGAGAAGTGTAGTCGTTGTTATTCAAACGTTAGTTTGGTCCAGGTCTTAGACGCCCCATCACTGCAAGACGATTTCTATTTGAATCTTGTGGATTGGTCCTCGCAGAACGTATTGGCTGTTGGTTTGGGAACTTGCGTTTATTTGTGGTCTGCATCAAATAGCAAAGTAAGTTAGCAATCATTGCCAAGTTTGGTAGGAAATTGGATTTCAGTCCCCATTGCTCCATTTGCAACTTACAAGAAGGTGACTGACATGTTTGCCTTTCTATGATCTGTTCCTCAGGTGACCAAGTTGTGTGACTTGGGACCTAGTGATAGTGTCTGTTCTGTGCAATGGACTAGAGAGGGTTCATACATCTCAATTGGTACACATCTTGGTCAAGTTCAGGTATCTTCAACTCTCCAACATGCAGAGATAAATGTATACTTATCCATTCTCGACTTTCTGATTTATGCATCAGCTGCACAACTTAGATATGGTTTCTTTTTACAGGTATGGGATGGAACTCAGTGCAAGAAAGTAAGGACCTTGGGAGGACATCAAACAAGAACAGGTGTCCTGGCATGGAATTCCCGCATACTAGCATCAGGGAGCAGGGACCGTAACATTCTTCAGCATGATCTTCGTGTTTCAAGCGACTTTGTATGCAAGCATGTTGGTCATAAATCTGAGGTAAATTCTTAGGGGAAAGTGGAATTTATTGGCTCAAGAATCCCTTTCTTCTTCTAGTCGTTGTACTGGGTAGGTACACAACCCATAAAAGAAGTAACTTTTCACTATGATTCAATTCTGCAGGTATGTGGCTTAAAATGGTCTCATGACGATAGAGAACTTGCTTCAGGTGGAAATGATAATCAGGTAATGCTAGTTCTTGATGCTTTACTTTTATTCAGAACGTTCACCCATGGCTTAAAGGCAAATGATATTATTCAGTTTTATTCGGTTTTAGTCTT
This sequence comes from Erythroxylum kunthianum, assembly GCA_024582655.2. NCBI lineage: Eukaryota > Viridiplantae > Streptophyta > Magnoliopsida > Malpighiales > Erythroxylaceae > Erythroxylum > Erythroxylum kunthianum. Next base: position 1,636,078 of record JANIMX020000549.1, read on the forward strand.
TTGTGCCGTGGTCAATTCCCTGAGCTTTTTGTCCAAACAATAAAATTAAAGAGCATTCAATTTCTTGTTGGTTATCAGCTCCTGGTCTGGAGCCAGCATTCTCAGCATCCAGTGCTGAAATTGACTGAGCATACAGCTGCTGTAAAGGCCATTGCTTGGTCACCCCATCAGAGTGGCCTTCTTGCGTCTGGAGGTGGAACTGCTGATCGGTGCATTCGTTTTTGGAACACCACCAATGGTCATCAGTTAAACCACGTCGACACTGGGAGCCAGGTTTCTGTCGAATCACTTTCTTCTGTTTCCGTCTTCAACTTTTACTGTAGGTTTGCCATAGATTTAAGTGGGGAAATGTCAAAAAAGCAACTGGAAAACAATAGTTCTACGTAAACAATGCTAACTTTTATGGTAATAGATAAGATCATCTTGAACAAAGAAAGAGCTTTTGGTAACACCATAATTCTCCAACTTAGGTGTGCAACCTAGCCTGGAGTAAGAATGTCAACGAGCTGGTCAGCACTCATGGGTACTCCCAAAATCAAATCATGGTGTGGAAATATCCATCACTTGCAAAGGTATCGATGCGAATTCTTCTCATAGTGAGAACACCTAGCGTTAATGAGGCTAATACCAAAGTTTTTGGCTTGTTGTAGGTCGCAACTCTAACTGGCCATAGTTTGCGGGTACTTTATCTTGCCATGTCACCTGATGGTCAGGTACTGAAATCTCCACGGCCTCTGGACGGATTTATATTGAACTTCTTCCTTTCCTGGTTTTTGAATAATGTATAAATAAACTTTGTGCATACAGACAATAGTGACTGGAGCAGGAGATGAGACTTTGCGCTTTTGGAATGTCTTCCCATCTGTAAAAACACCAGTAAGTACTTTTACTTCTTCACTGATTTGATTAAATGCATCTTCAAGTACTAACTAAAGGCTGCTTTCAGGCACCGGTCAAAGACACAGGCTTGTGGTCATTAGGACGCACTCAAATTCGGTGACAAATTCGTCTGTACATGGAGATACTAACACACAAAAGTTTGGGATGATGCATATTCCTTCTCATTGTTTACTGATACACAATATTGTAAAATGATCATGTGAGAAATTCCATTAATTTTCTCCGTCTTGTCCTTTTATGTCCATGTCAAGATTAATTTTGCCTGCAAACGTAATGTTTTATTTTTGTTAGCACTCCACACACTTTATTTGGCCGCCCTAAACAAATAGAAGATTACGCAGAACAAATAGAAGATTACGGGAATCTTAGGAATTTAAATCAGTGTCATGAATGTCATACTGAATTCGGCGATCAATCGTTTTAAATAATTTCTTAAAAATTAAAAATAATAATAACAACATTTATTAAAAAATCTCGCCGATACACAAAATTTGAGAAAGTTTCAGTAGCATTCTTGCATCTTATCTCTTAACATCACTGAACCACGTAAAACTTATATCTCTTAAAAATTATAAAATAGTAATTAAATTTTATAAAATTATAAAATAATCTCTCCGGCAGAGAGCAAATAGCAGAGAAGAAGTTGAGCGGAGAAGGAGACTACAGACTGGTGGAGAGAAGAGAGATGCGGTGGTGACGATTTTTTGTTAGCAAGTGATGACGATAAGAAAAGTGAGAACGGCGGTTAGATAGAAACTTGAGAAGATAAGGATAATTTTATTTTTTTAAGTCAAAATTTCAGATTGGTATTGACCAATATTCTTAGTATTATTATTGGCCCGTAATAACCAAAAATTAAACTAATAAAATAAAAAAAATTAAAGTGTAACAGAGTTTTAGTTTTAGAAGAAAAACAGCGCCTTGGTTTTTCAGCTTAAATTATGTTATCTAAAAACATGCAAAGAAATTTCCATTGCCGGGATTTGAACCCGGGTCGCCTGGGTGAAAGCCAGGTATCCTAACCGGACTAGACGACAATGGATCTGTGCTACACAAATGCTTTTAAAGTTATAACATTTTTGTGACTTGGCCAAATCTATCATCCTGTCGGCGACTGACTCCAACTTGGAATATTTGGTTTACCAATTTCCTTCATCAATCATCCTCTCATGAAACTTTCAATCATAAGAGATGATCATTGAAATTTATAATGTAATTAAGCATAATTCTGGTTAAACAAAGATTAAGGTTATTAGATTATATTTATAATACTTCATTTTACACTAAAATATTTTTGATCATGTTATGTTAAAAAACGAACACTAAAGACATTATTTAATTGTTTTTCTTCTTCTAGTTACACATCATTTCAACAAATGTTCAATTTCTTGTAGCAAGGCGCTTGGTAATTCATTTTACTTTTATGATGGATGACTAAGACGATGAGGTGTGTTGGCTGAAGTCCATTTCCATTTACAATTGTGTTAGAAGATGAGTTTGACTAATTTAATTATTCAATAAAATTAGTAATATTTTTCATTTTTTAATCAAATTAAACCAACTCGTTTGATTGCCTCTATTTTAGCTTTATTAACTTGAATCCCTCAAATACTATCCCTCTCCCATTATAAAATGACAATTTTATTAATCTTCAAAATGTTACAAAAGAAGAATAAGGTTATGCAAATAATTATCAAAAGACTCACTAATTAAATAAAAATTATCTATAAATACTTCTATAAATTCCTCCACCATGTCTTCAAAAATAGTGATTATACACCTATAGAAAGTAAAATGAGTATTACATAAAACAGAAGATATATGATGAAAAACAAAAGTATCATAAAGGTATATAAAAGCAATGTTTTCTTGATCCTTAGGAGCAATAATAATTTAATTATATTGAAAATAATCATCTAGGAAACAATAGTCCAATAATTCTTTCTAATTTCTAATCAATAAATGAATTTTTTTAATGGCTTCATTTAATTTCCTATGATCAATGCAAATTATCTAACTTTTGATTTTCCTGGTAGGAATCTACTTATTATCATCATTAGCAACAATCATTTCTCCTTTCTCATGAACAACCTAAATAAGATTAACTCAAGCATTATTAAAGAAATGATAGATTATACCTGCATTTAGGAGCTTAATTACCTCCTTGCTAACCAATTTTTACATCGGCTCTCCTTTATGGTTATACCTTACATAGTGAAATCAACCTCCTGCAAGTATCTTATATGTGTATATCCCTTGATTTATATAATATTCCATCTTAATGCACACTTGTAATATTTAAGTACATGGATCAATTTCACATATAAATCATTTATCAAGAGGTAACAATAATAGGTAAGATAGAGTGTGAGTTTGTTTGGGTAGGTAACAAATCTTGTTTGTTTATGTTATTATAGATTTAAGATTCCTTGTAACCTACTTTTCTCACTTTATATTCTAATTCATCAAAAATATTTTCTAGGGTTGATAGTGGGTCAGGTTGGACTCGGGACCTACATGACCCGAGTTTGACCTGAACAATGCGTTTCGAGTTAGGGCCTGACCCGAGGCTTGATGTGGTGTCTAGAAAGAAGCCCAAAGCTCGATCGTGCATTGACCAGACCCACTTTTTTAAAAATTCTAAAAATGTATATACAAAATTTTGAAAGAATAAGTTCAAACTAAATTTATTTTTAAAGACAATGAACCAAAAGTTTATATATGAAAATGCAACATTTATTTAATTAACACAATTACTTAATGAAAATGAGTTTTTTAAAATATGTGTATTAAATGTATATATAAATTTTGTAATGAATAAGTTCAAACTAATTTTATTTTTGAAAAGAGTGAACTAAAAGATTATATGTGAGAAGTGAGTACATTCATTTAATTAACAAATAAAACATTAATACTATGAAAGTCATTTTATTATCAAAACAAAAGATTATCTTCATGTTAATATTATCTAAAAAAATTTAATGATATAATTTACAAAAATTCAAAATGAAATTATCAATTAATGTTGGTGAGTGGAGATTGGAGAGCAAACATTGAAGTTGAGTAAATAGGCCGAGACAATAGCTTAGAACCTGCATAAAAATACACAAATAAAAAATTATATCTTCAATTATAAAAAACCAAAGCAATCACATGAAAAATAAGCAATTCCAGAAACAAAGATTAAAGACAACAAACCCGCAGTAGAGGAAAGACGATAACTAATCATTATAATCTGGATCGTCCATAGTTTGCACTACTTCATTTGCACGTAGAAACATCATTATGCAAATTATACATGATAATGTAAAAATTGCATTAAATGAATATTAAACATATGATAATAATCAATTAAATATACCCTCGTCATCAAATATTTTTTAAAATATTTTTCAGTTGAATGTCTAGTTTCCTTCGTATCAGTATCTGTATTAATATAAAAATTAAGAAGACAATATAAGATAAGATAAGATCATAAAAATAGAAAAAATTGATATATTATAAGAATAGAGTTTACCCTAAATATCTTCATTATCTAACCAACTTTGGGCACATTTAAGGGCTTCCATAGTATTAGGATGAAGTCAAGCATGATGAGGATTAATAACCTAACTGCCAATACTAAAAGCAGACTTCGAAGTAACAATAGATGCTGGAATTACAAAGGGGTCTCGTGCAATTACTTGCATGATCAAAAAATCATTTCTATATTTGTTCCACCATAGCAATACATTAAACTCCACACTTTCAACTTCGATCGTACAATTTGCCATCAACTATTTGTCTAACTTCTTTATACTATAAAAAGTCATAGCCCTTTTTTCATTTAAGAAATTTTCAAATGAGGGTTTCATACGAGTTTTAAAAGAAGTTAAAGCAGAAGCTGAACTTGAACCTAAAGTTGGAGTTGAACTCTTTTATAGTCAGATAAGTATACAAAGAATCTCTTTGTCTCAGCCTGGTAAACACCTCAACATATTGGATTATCGACTCTAACATCTTAAAGGTTGAATTTCATCTAGTAAAATAATCTAATACTAACTTCTTCATTCACGGATTCTGTAGTTGTCGTGCAGTTTCTTCAAATTTTAACTCTTTTGGGTGTTGCACTCTAATATACTACACTTATTTTATATCGACTCTACTACTTCCTTTATCATCTCCAACTCGCCTTCACAATCAATTTCAGAATATGCGTAAAACAACGCATATGGAACAACCTCTCACCAACCAATAAGCTCCTAACCCGTAACTTATTCTTCACCTTTTTAATCATTACATCATTCATGCTATAATTACTCGCTGCTATGGTAGATAGCTTGGTGTCTATGTTCCAATCCATTAAACACTCGACTAACATGGTTGCCAACCTTTCGCTTGTATGTGGTGCTGACATATAAATGAACCTACCATTTACAAATATGAACAAGTGTTAATCATAACATCATCAAAAAATAAATGATAACTGTGATGACCCGAAATGTACCCTAGGAGGATTAATTGGGAAATGATAGTTTGTTAATTGGGAAATGACTCGAGGCTGTAAATCAGAGGATTAGTCAATAAGAGAGAAAGAACTATTGAGTTGAGAACAAAAAGATTTAAGTTTAGTCGATTGTGAAATAAGGCATAAAAGTAGTCGATAAAGGCTTAAGAAAGAAGCGATAAAGGAAAGGCTGATAAGAGATGAAAGAAGAGTAGCAGTGCATAAGATATTAGTCGAGAGTGATGAGGATACCATTAGCTGATAGCAGTGCAAAGGACATTAGCCAATAGCAGTGCAAAGGATATTAGTTAAGAGTGATGAGGATAACATTAGCCGATAGCAGTGCAAAGTACATTAACCGATAGCAGTGCATAGGATATTAGTCGAGAGTGATGAGGATAACATTAGCCGATAGCAGTGCAAATGACACTAGTCAAAAGCGGTGAGACATGTATTAGCCGAGAGATATGAGGTGGATGTCTTGTCGAGAAAGGATAGAACATTGAGTATAAAAGTGGTTGTGTCAGACTCTTATGACATAATATGCTTTAAGTGTTTCAAACCAGAAGAGAGAAGCGAGAGAGCTCCATAGAGTGAGATAGAGAGAAAAAGTGTTTTCTCCGTGAGTTTCCAAGTACGTTTCACCGGAAAGGTTTACAAAAAGGAGAAAGTGACGAAAAGAGGCGATCAAGGCTCGGGAAGTCAGAAATAGAAGTGTTAAAGCTCAGTTATCAGGTAAGGAAAGACTAGATTTACTTTCCTTCTGAAATGTGTTTTGTTTTTTGACGGTGTTCTAACACAGTTTTGGCTGGGTTAGTTGAGCAGTGGTGCTCAAATGACCATGGGTTTAGTCGACTGTGTTAGTTACTGTTCTGGTTAGTTCAGTGGTGCAGAGATGCTCGACTGACCACTGTGAAGGACGTTGCGGTTGAGTAGCTTTACTAGGCTGTCTGATAGGACATTAGTGATCGGCTAAGTAGGCACTCGGCTGATCACTATCTGTCCACTGTATTGCCTGTGTTCGGCTGATAGTGGTTCATTCGATTGAATTAAAGAAATCGACTAAGGATGGTTCAGTCGACTGTGTTAGCACTGTCGACTGATTTTGTTAACAGACTTCGGTTGGGTAAAGTAGAACCAGTCCTTTGTTTAGTAAAGTCAGTCATGGGCTGGGATGGTGCAACCAGCAGATGACTAAGTCATGTGACTATCGACTGAGTTATATAGACCCTGCTATCAACTGAAAGTGTAAATAACAGTCTTTGGCTGGGTTATACAGACCCTGCTATCGACTGAAAGTGTAAATAACAGCATTCAACTGGGTTAAATGGAACTAGTGATCAGTCCAGTGATTAGG
>JANIMX020000549.1:1714941-1725598 GCA_024582655.2 Erythroxylum kunthianum
TCTTAAATTCTTGCTTAAATTTTAGTTCTGATTTCTGTCCCTATTGAGACTAGTCTGTGGTTATTTAGGTATATCTTGGGCTGTAGATATACAAGTGGGATGATCTTAAGTTCTTATGAAACTAAACAAATATGTCTAAACTTTTCATGAAGGGCTCATGGCCTATAAATGGCAGTAGCTATGTCTAAATTTTGAAGAAAGTCAGTCTTGTAATTTTGTCCCTGTTGTGATCAGTCTGTAGTATTTTGGGTATAAAAATCGAAATACTACACCAATTTGCATCAAGTTTGTGCAATGTGAAAGCTAAGACATGTAAGAACAAATGGCTAGAAGATCATCTGGCTTAAAAATCTCAGCTAGTATGTCCAAATGGCAAGACAAGATTAAGTTAGTAGAAACTAATAGGATGGAGCCATGTGGCATAGGTCCCACACCACATTTAAAAAAAAACAACGTTTTGGTTGGTAAAAACACAAATAAAACATAGTGAAAAATCCAGAAGAGAGCAAGAACTTGTAAGGGACAAGAAAGAAAAAAAAAGGAAGGGATTTTTAGGTGAATCAAGCTAGTTTTTCTTGGATTTTAAGGGAGATTTTTTGTGAAGAAGATAAGAGGTAAGGTATTTGTGTTTTGTCTGTTGTTTTTGGATGCTTTTTCTCCTCTCCTTGAGTGTGTGAAGGTCTGCCCCATATGTTTACATGGTGTAGGACATCATATATGGTTTATTTTGTGTAGAGAAGAGGAGAAATCAAGTGAAGTAAGCAAAAAGGTGAAGAAGGAAGTGTATTGAATATGGTATGGAAAGTCTGTCGACCTGTGTCTGGTTAAGTTAGTGTATCTTTTATTTTAGACATAAAAGATTAGTAACTGTTAATTCATTGGAACCAACAGACGTAGGGCTTCATTCGGCTCGAAGACCATATTTTATGATTCTATCTTTATGGGCTCCAAAATTGGACTTGAAGTTGGTTTTGTGTTGTTGCCCTGTTATCTGTTACAATTGTGAGTGTGGTTATGAACAGTCTGTAGTCTTCGGAAAATAAATCTTAGAATACTAAACCAAATGGAGTTATTTTGGAGGTTTTAGAAACTAGACAAATAGGGCTATAATTTTTATGAAGGGATCAAATTTTTGTTTTGTCTTTAAAAGGGTCAAAGAATTGACGCAAAGTCAGTCCTATTTTTCTATCTCTATTTGCAATAACCTATGGTATCCTAAGTATATCTCTTGGAATACTAACCCTAAAATTTTGAACTAGGTGTCTTTGGAAATCTTAGAAAATGAGGAATAAATTGTCTGAAGGGCTCGTGGTTCAAAAAGAACAAGAGCCATATGAATTTCGTGAAACAATGTTTGTTTTGTCAATTTGTCCTGATTTAGTTTTTGTTTGAGCAGTGGATGATATTTTGGGTATAACACTCAAGATACTACGCAAAAAATTATGAATCATGTGCCGATTCCAAGATAAGATGTATAGGTCTAAATGTGTAGAAGATAATGCAAACTAAAAAGGTCAGTACGTACATTTATTTGAGTGTGTAGCATGTTAGAATTTTGGAGAGGAGAATGAAATATGAAAGACACAAAAATGAGAAGCACTTTGATGATACTTTATTTACCTTAGCTAATGCCTTTATATAGGCTTACAATCACCTAATAGATCAAATAAAATATGCTAAAAGATCTCAACCACATAATTTCACTCCCTAATCTAATGATCTCATAAATCAAAATCTACTAACAATATTTGACTAAGTCATTTGATCATGTGCAAATTTAATCACACTTCAACAGTTATCGAGCCCTCAAGCCCTTCTGTTTTCAGGGCCGATGATAATATTTCAGATTATAAAATCCCAACTCAGGTTTTTGACCAATGGCTCGTCAAAAGGGTGGGTTTCAAAGCAGCTCTTTTAGTCCAGAAGGTTCTTACTACTGGGGCGACCAAATAATTTTGTCTCAGTTTGCCGATTGTACCGATTTAAAAAATGAAAGCTAATAGGAAAGAGGAAAATACTATTTATCTCCAATATTTTTGGTTTCTTTAAAGTGATAGATAACGAAAAACAAGGGATCCGAATGAATCTCCGCAGTCCGAAAGTTTTTCCCAGCCTCTTTAAGATTTTAAATTCCTATTACTCAATACTTGCTTTCTTTTTCTAAATTACCCAATAAACTTTTCAGCCACAGACATCTGCCCAGGTTCACTTTAATCAAAGCCACGATGTTCGTTCATTACAAGACCCCCGATTTTCAAGCACTCGGAGATAGGATCTGTCTCGTCCTCTTAAAACTGGACAAACTAAATATAAAACAATACGAGGAATTACAATGTTAGCAATGCATAGGAAAGAAAATTGCAAACTATGCCAGATTGGTTGACCTGTTAGGACGTAACATGTGACTGTCACGTGTCATGTGATGATGTTTCTTGTAAAACAAGCTGGTAGTAGACGGATGCGTGGTTGTTATAAAAATATAGGAAGACTTGGATCGTACGAAACCTATCATTTAGCCATCTTTGAAAGCAACGACTTTTTCTCTCTGTGATGCCCCCGCTCCACTCCCACATGGTGGTAACGTGCTGGGAACCAAGTAAAAGTCCTAAATGCTCACCGTCAGATCAGATGTTTAAATACTTTTTTAATGATATTTGTTAATGAAATGCATCATATAATATGAGAATTTGTTCTGACAAACCAATTAAACCTCCACGTCAACTTTTTATCTCCACTTTCCATGGATGGTAGATCTTAGCTTTGCTTTAAAACGAAGCTTCAGAGTGTCAATTTTTGGTGTACCTGAAAATTATCCCGAGATTGGTGGACTATTAAGTGACTTATTAAAGGGGAGGTTCCCTTAGGAATGTATATCCCTCGTAAAATAGAGCAGATACTACCAGTAAAACCACATTGTTCATTAGGATTGATTAGTTTGGATGATACTGCATTATACTGGAATCATAAAGTGCATGCCGCAGAGAAACTTCGTAAGAAAATGCCAAATTTTGTAATAAGCTTGTACAATAAACGCGATAGAGAAGATGAACTCATCGCAAAAGAACAAAAGAAAGATAAAATTACATTGCTTGATGTTTGAGATCTTTCCAAATTGGACAGCGTCTGTATTACATCAATAAAATCAATGAATTACAAAAGAAAAAAAAACACTGTAAAATGTGTTAGAATGACCTTTATTCCGTCAAACCATTTACAAATGCCAACCACTCCATGTCAAAGAGGGGGCAATAAATCATGTAAGTGTGAGAATATTACACCAATTTGAATCATTTGTACATTTCTTCTTGTTCCTTGCTCCTGTCAATGTAGCTTCATTTTGTACACCGTAACAAGCGGCTGCCTTTGCCTCTATTTCTAAACAGTAGGGCCATCTGAAATCTTAAGAATAGCAGCTTGGTTCATGCTATGTTGCTTGGCTTGATGCTGAGACCAGTAGGCGTGAGCAGCCAGGACTCTGTCCAACAGCTCCTGCGGGACCGGCTCGCCCCTTCTCTGTTGAGGGGCAATCTTAGCCGTGTGAACCAACGTCTTCCATTTATCCTGCAAACACCACATTCTTATCCATCAATAGAAGTTTGGAAGCACTCTAACATGCTTCGATTAAAATTACTCCTAGTACTATAATCAAGAAGAAAGATAAATTTGTTGTAATTGGTTTAGCAAAAAGATCACAGGTGCACAAAACCTTAACAATGAAAAAGTAAACAAATTTTTTTACCCGAGAGGTAATGTTGTTATCAATTTTAATTTGACCCATTACACAAACTAGATAAGACATTAATTATGTATATTACCCAACATAGCAAAAGTGCTCCCACGAAGCATTTTAAGTGTAACGGAAACTTTTGAGATGTCTAAACCATGGGAAGATGGTAGGACTATACAGATTGCATCCACAAATCAACAACTCCATCTCTGTAAGATAGAAGTCTTACCTTCAAGTCCACGTAGGTCCTATGATCAGCATTTTCAAAAGATCGCAACTTAACATCACGCCACCTGCAAATAGCAGATCTTATAAGCTCCCAAGGCAGGGTCAGAAAAAGACATAATGGTACAAGCACTAAGACACAATACCTTCCAGTTCCAAGCTCCTCAACAGCCCGCACTAATGCTTCTACTTCTGACACAGAGAATGGTCTCCTAGTTCGACGCTGTACAACTTCCGTTCGCCTAGGTTTCTGGTTTAGCGGAACCACAGCAAGTGCTTCGGCACTCATATGCTGTGCTGGAACCAAAGCTCTAGAATCTGGTAGTGTACTGTCAGTCAGCAAGTCAGTGTGAGAGGAAAATGATTCATGATTACTCTCAATATTATTGCCTGAATCAGTCAGCGGAGGAGGATCAGCTAATGTGTCAGAAATTCCCAAATCTAGAACAGGAGAGGCCGGAGACCTGCAAAGAAAATTAAATATAGGAAGACCAGTATGATAAGCCATCAATCAGTGAAATATAACCACCAATAAAATGGAATGGCAATAAAGACTCCGAACTCTAAAAGGTTTCATCTTGAAAGCGCACACTGGTGGCAAAATATTATATCTCGATTCCAAAAAAAAAAGCAAATGTGAAAAGGAACTTTTGCGATTTTCTTCTTATTAAAGAGAAGGACTTTTGAATTACCTTGATATCGGTAGAGAAGTGTCACATGGTAGTAAAGGAGGAGGATCTTCATTACACATTATAGTAGAAGCTTGAGTAGGTCTAGGCTCCAATGAGAAACCCAGAGTATTAAGATTTTCTTCAGAAGTTAAACCAGTTTGCAACAGGGTTCTGTTGTCATCTCTAACCTTCTTCCCATGAAAAAGCACTCCAACACGTAAACCACCACCAAGTATAGCAGTCACAGCTTCCAAAACTGTCCTCTACATAAATTAAAATAGAAAACAGAATAAGAAAGGAATTCAGCAAACTCAATAAAGCCATCATATTTATTACCTAAACATGGAAAAGAGATCATTAAAAACAAGACTATCCAGGTTGTTGCTACCTATAACAAGGTGTCCTGACTATATTTACCAAAAGAATAAGACTGCATTTTTATACCTTAAGGGAACCAACAGTTGCCGTCTCTGGGACCTCAATGTAAAGTTCTGGTATCCTGAAGGACTTAATACTGAACTTCACTGTATGGAGGAATTAATCACATATAAGGCCTCCGAATGCTCAACCAATTCATAGCATAAAGAGTTAATGAACATCAACTTAACATGAGCTCTAGTACCATGAGATTCCTTGGAGTGGATAGATGATTGATGACCTATGACTGAAGACGATAACCCATCTGCTGCATATTTCAATTGAAGCCATTAAGCAAAACCCAAGAAGCATAAAATAGCAGGAACCGCACCAGAGTAATAAGAAGTAAATAAAAGACCTCCATGAAACATTGCAGATGCGCCATTCTTATCTCTAATCATGCCCTTTTCAGGTGAATTACAAACACTCTCACTGCTGAGCCCCCCATCAGAAGTAATAATTAGGCCATTGTCGGAGAACTTCCTCCTCTTATAAAGATTGTCTTGGTGATATCTTTCACGCTTGTGACTATATTTCCTCTTGCGGTAAAGAGGTTTTACTTCACCATCTAGAGCAGATGAACAAGAAATGTTATATTTCAGAATGCTTCTATACAAAATCATTATCCCAAACACATAGTTTGTTGAAATCTCTAGAACAGAACTACCAGAACAAAAGCCAACCAAACTTCTTACCAGCTCTGGAATTTTCATAATCCCTCAGCTTTGGAGCTAATTTCCAGTATTTAGACGTCAGTAACTTCCTGATTCTTCGGTCCCCAATCCGAGATGAAGGCCTAAGAGCCTTTGATTTATTAACATGCTTACTACAACTAGAAAAGTTTTCATCATTATCTCTAAGACCTAATTTAAAATCAGCCCTACGTTTAAAGGAGATATCTTGAATAGGGTCCCCGAACAATGAAGATTTAGTGTTCTTATCTAGAGTGTTCTATGCAGGAAATTGTACACATAATTCGATGGGATCCTTTGAGTTGGAGGTTTTGCCAGTGGCCAAATCTCCAGTTTCCACTGCATCAGCTTGTTGTTGACCACCAAATCCACTATCTACATTACCGCCACAAGACTCTATAGGATAGGGAGAACCTCCATCTACTTTTACAGGAAGAGCTTCAAACTTAATCTTGTTAGTGCAAACGATGGGCTTCACATCTTTACTTATTTTATCTGAGAAGTCTGAATTTGAGATAACTGAAGAGTATTCCAGGATGGAATCACTTGCATTGTTTGGTGATACCTTCGGAAGAAACTTTCTATCACTGTTTGTTGAGGGTAAAGCAGGAATACATACGCTTTCTTCACTGCTCCCCAGGTCAAAACACTCTGTTTTTAACGGAGTATCTTCGCTTTGTTCCTTTTTAATGACAACATTGCCAACTGCAGGCTGTTCAATTGTCTCAGACGCATTACTGGAAGCAGAAGAACTTTCACTGTCCTGTAATAGCTTTCCTGCTAAAGAAGCAAGCAATTCAATTGCACATATCTGATTCTCATTAACATTCTTTTGCAGCAGACCTCTCCCCTGGAAGCAGAAGATAATAAGAAGTGAGGTCTAGTAAACACAAACAAGAAGGTAATTTTAATGCTAACAAAACCTACAATTGTCTGGTACGTACTCTAGAAGATCTGGGACCCCTGGGAAATGAAGGAACACGGAAGCCATTGAAACCATAATATTGCCTCTTCAACACCATTTCTTAAGCATGCATGGCTTTAGAAATCAAGAAGCACTGGTCTGGGAATATAATTCACTGCCATCAAAACACGCTAAGAATAAACTAATTGAAGCATGTAGACCTGCAATTTTTAAATGCCTAGTGCAGTAGAGGAATAGTATGACTCCATGATTCCACCATTAATGGAAATATGCATCTGAAGAATTCAATTCACGCAAGTTGCACTACAGATCACAAGATGAAATGGTCAACTGACAATTGCCAACATCCTAAGATTTTAAACAAAACAATAGACGCATATGAGTGCCTCTACCCATCTCGAACCGGGAAGACTGGGTTTGTTTATCAATCCACTAAGGTAATAACAATGAAAGAAAATTGAAAGAAAAAGTGTGGAAGAAGAGCTATTCTCGATCTGAACCATCATATTAACAAAGAGATGAAGAGCCCCCATATTTGAGATCAATTACGCCCATCAACAATCAATCAATCATCTTTGGCAATTTGTTTTCAAAAACTAAAACCGCAAATTCGACGTCTATGATTGCGTTTCGATTTACAAGAGAAGGAAGTCGAGATTGGTTTTTAAACTACAGAAAAAGTCAAATTCGTATGCACTAGATCAAACTAACTAACAAGTTTATAAATAAAACAGAAAAAAAAAAATACGAAACGAACATTTTACAAACTAGCTTAAACCTCGAATCAACAAAACAAGCAGAAGGAAAACAAAGCAACACGTAGTCAAATGAAAGTGAAAAAGAAAATCTGGATTCCCGCCCCAAAATCAAATTCCCGCGATCGGATCCCGATCTCCATTTCGTAAAACGTTTTTTCTAGAACCCAATCCATCATAGCTTTTAGACTTTAAATCAGATTCGAATTTTGTCAAGCAACAAACATAACACCAACAAATTCAACGAAGCATCAGAATTTGACTGGCTTACCGGATCGCGAACGATCACAACTTCACAGAGTTATGAACTGGTAACCTGTAATATATCAAAATGAATAGGAAAGTCTTTCTAGAAAGGACGGAGTTGGAACAAATTAAGATTGTAGAAATCAAAAAGTTTGGTGTCAACTAGAAAAGAGAAACAATAGATTACAATTCTGCATAAATCTGTGTCTGTGTTTCTGTATCTCGATTATCTTTTTTCTCAATCATCTCACATGTTATGATAACAAAAGATAAACACAAAAAATAAAATGAAAAACCTCTCTCCCTCTCTCCTTGTTCTCTCTCTCTCTCTCTCTCTCTACTGGTTTCTCCCTTAAAGCAAAAACCACCAGAAAACAGTAGCTTAAACCCCCCCACCCTCTTATAATCTTTTTGACCGTGAAACCGAACCAGCCAGTAAAAGGGCATTCATGTCCCCCACCTTCTCCCTACGAAGTATTCAATACATTGCCACGTGGCATCTGCCACCACATCAATCTTGTGGATAATTTACTTTAAAAATAAAATTTGTGATTAATATTAACGAAAGAGATGTATGAATGTCAGTAACTATATTCTTACAGCTTCGTTACAACGTGAGGCCTCTGAATATTTGGGAAAGTAAAAGAAAACAATAGGAATGGACAAAGGAGATTGGATTCGATGTTAATTATGTTATGATAGGAGGCGTGGTCTTGTGCTGTCATTGGTTGTGGGCCTTTGTATGAGATTAGAATTGGTGGAGGAGGTGCAATGCAATTTGATCCTGAAGAACACAATCCATTTGAGGCCCTGCTTTTAGGAATCCGAGGAATATTCTTAAAATCTTTTAAATTATTTTGTCCACAGATATTAAATGTGATCAAAGGGGGGAAATTAGACTTAACCCGTCTATCCATTTTCTTTTAATTATTTAAATTTCAATATAAATGAAAGTTGTGGCCTATCATCTATGATAAGACCGAAGGTGGCGTGGCGTGAACCGAAGTGGGTTTACTGGTCTATCCCGTCAAGAAAGTGTCTGGATTATCCATGTTCGATTATATACCACTTGATAAATTCCACTATCCGCCAAGTGTCAATTGAATTGAATAGTTGCTAGTGTCCGTCACCTTGCGCTTGCGGGTCAAAGATCGAAAGCCATTGGATTTGGCGTTGTGTTCCCAAAGTCTGGTTGGATGGGAGTTAAAGTAATTACGGTTAGTGAATGGTTTTTTTGCTTTTCTATTGCCGAGATTAAACTTATCCGTGAGTCCGCCAGCCCAACGGATCAAGTGAGACTGGCTGGTTAAGTATGATTCTTAGAAGATGAGAACCTCTCCATTAGTAAAAGTCAAATAATAATAATATATTTTAATTAAAATGAAATCAATTACCTTTAATTTTTAATCATATATATTAAACTCTAATTAAAACTAATAACTCTAATTTAACTAAAATAATCCTAAGTTAACTCTAATTAGCTTAATAAATGTTAACTTGTAAATAACCCTATCTATCGCAAATTCCCCTCACTTTCTCATCCATGTTTTTCAGTTTACTTGATTTTGTTCTTCTCTTTTTTTTATAATCTTTTTCAGATTCCATTTGTCCAAAATTTCCCATTTTCTTTTTTGTTGTCGATCTCAGATTCGTTATAACTCATGCAATCATGCTGTCTTTGTGTATAATCTAGCCCACTCTTGATTTATTTTTATTTTTATTTTTCTCGTCCTCTAGTTTTCTCCCTCATCCCCTTTCACCTTCTCATGTTGTGATACTCAATTTAAAAGTCTAAGAGATAACCTAGGAATTTCTAAATAGAAGTGTGAAGGAGTATAAAAAATCATTTTGAAGAGAATATATTATAGTCGTTTGTAGTTGCAATCACGAAAGTCTCCAAGTTTCAAAGCAACACCTAATATAATGGAACCAGCTTTTAGTCCTCCCCTTTTAATTTTTTGTCCTCTCTCTGTTTGTGCTTCTCTCATCTTTATTTCACTGCCACTCTCTGTTGACATCGTTCTTTTCATTCCCTCTTTTTGTGCTCATTTTTTTTTCTCTAGACCAGGTACGTTATGTTTTCTCTCTGTCGTATATCATAATGATCTGATTTCCAGAGCATGAAAGCTGGTTTAATAAATAAGAAAAAAAAATAGAGAACAATGAAGCATATATCTCGATGAACAACTCAAGGGAAATATTTTCTCTTTAATTTTTCTCCATTTTTACATATATCAGAGCAGGTTTAGAGAAATTCTAAAACTAATATTCTCCAAAGTCATCGTTCTACATCACCAACGGTGCAATTTCGCTGGCTGATCAACAGTCCCTTCCTCCTCTCTTTTCACGTCATCCTCCTCTCACAGTCAATAGTTGATATTACAGCCAAGACCTTGTTGCCGAAGAAGACAGTTGATCCATCATCGTCGTTTTCTTTCATCCGTAGGACAATCCAAGTGCGATGATTACAACGTGACTCTTGAATGGAGAAAACTACGATATATATGGGTATTATCACTCAAAACGAGGATTAGTCGTAATATTGGCTAAAGTTGATAACTCTGATTTCTCTATATCAGTCGATAGAATTAGGAGAGGGATTATGTCTCCTAATCTATGAGTTTTCAAACTACTCCAAAGAACGTCTGGTGTGGATGACTATTGAAAGCTAAATTAAACTACAAAATTGAAAATTAAAGCAATTGAAGAAATAAGCTTGATTGTATGAATGTTGAGAGAATCTCTCATTGTATTTACACTTGGTATTTATAGGCTACAGTTTCGTATACATTCAAGTATCGTATCTATACAGGTAATTATTTGATATGTGCAACAGTTATCTGCAAAAATTCAAATTCTAGGAGATCTCCAGGATATCTTGTTTGTTTATCTTATCTTGAAGAGTAGTAGCTCTATGTAACAACTAAGATACTGACGTCCTCCTTCACGCTTCTTCAAACAATTATCTAAGCGTATTTTTAGGGATTTCAACTAGATCG
>JANIMX020000549.1:1953616-1964170 GCA_024582655.2 Erythroxylum kunthianum
GGAAAGGAGAGGTTTCTTCTGCAGCTAAGACCCAAAGAATAGAAAGCGAAAGCAACGGGGACGAGTTGATAAAGAAGTTGTGAATGTCTTAAATGACGAAAACGCCCCTGGGGTTATATTTACGTGGAAATGGACGGGGTCGAGAATAAGGGCAGGTTCGCTGGTGATTTTATCCATCTATGTTAATGTTCTTTTGGTTGGGTTTTTCATTTTTCCATTTTTCAATTTTCTGAAGATAAATATCTTTGTTTTGAATAAACAATTATGGAACTAACTTATTGTTATTTCAACTGGATTATTTTAAAATGGTTATTGAGAAATGATTGGGCAAACATTTCTTGCCTTTAATTAATATTTTAAAGTATTTAATGTTACTAATTATTGATAATCAATAAATATAATAGGAGGCTGGGGCATTATAGTAGTTTCCGATTGCCTTGTCTACCAAGTTAACCCGTTCAAATATATATTTTTTTTGATAACAAATACTAACAACAACATTT
The DNA here is from genome assembly GCA_024582655.2 of Erythroxylum kunthianum. Taxonomy (NCBI): domain Eukaryota; kingdom Viridiplantae; phylum Streptophyta; class Magnoliopsida; order Malpighiales; family Erythroxylaceae; genus Erythroxylum; species Erythroxylum kunthianum. The sequence goes on from JANIMX020000549.1 coordinate 1,954,120, forward strand.
AATAAAACTCATGCTAAAGGCATGGATGGGGCGTTAAACTCATTTTATTGAAAATACAATAATCATTATATAAATTTATTAAATAAATTATATAAAACACCACTTATCTCGACACTTGCTCTAGGGTTACAAGAATTCAGGTAAGCATCTAAACGATTTACAATAATCTTGTTCTAAAGAAATTTATTACTACTCTTGTCATTTTCAGCTATCCTATGGAACCGAGATTCTTTATCCAGAGGAGTCTATGACTATGAAACCCGAAAGTTCGTGGGAAACAGATGGAAGACACGAATCAAACAAAGGAAATTGGAGTTTCATGGCATGCCACTTGTGAGGTTTAATCATAGCCCTAAAAATTGACCAACCCAAGGTCACGCTTTTAAAAGGGCGGTCGGCCAATTAGCCACTAACCCAAACTCTCTCCAGAGCTGGACCATTCTGGTTCACGTGGAGACCCAACTTCATATAATGTCAAACCAAAACTAATCAGCATATAATAATAGCTTCTTCTGTTTTTTTACAAAAATCAATAATATATTTGAGCTTTTATTGAATTTCAAATGTAAAATTTAGTCAATTTGCATACATAACTTGCCAGATTTAAACTTAACGGACTCTGACCCACCTTGTCAACTAAAACAATACGGCAGGTGGGAGTCAAGCCTTCCGCAACAACTCATCTTTTTTCTTTTTTCTATTGGATTTAACTTTCACTAAAAGAAAGCAATCCAAAATCAATCGGTTCACGTCTTCTACACTGATAATGTCCATAATAGATAGATGCTATGCAATTCAGATCATAGTTTAACCAAGAATAACTGAATCCAGGAATTTCTCCCATCCACGCTGTCATGTCCATGAGATTCCATTGTTTCCCTTTTCTTATGTTAAAGTAATCCTTTTTCTGTCTCCCTAGACTATAAAACAGACATTTTAAGGAGAATCTAATCATGGCAGCTAAAATATATATATATATATATAAAGAACAACTTAAAAAGATAAAGAACAAAACAATCTAATTATTCAATTTCAAAGACAGCTACGAGATATAAATTAAATAACCCAAAATTAATTCGAATATTCTTCTTTAAAGTGTATATAATATATGATTTTTTTTTTCTTTGTTTCCCCCTCTAGAGTGAATAATACAATACATACATAAAGTCGTTGAGTTGGGCCAGTAGAATAACTAAGAACTAGGAATATCAGATGGATAAGATCGAAGACTAGGCATGTAACAACGCGTTCACGATCCAACCTAAAACCACACGGGTCAGCTGAAGGAAACATGTAGATTAAAGAACGACCAATTCAAGGTAGAATCAATAGTCCAGGGGTAACAAAATAATTGCAGGACTCACTAAACTTGCTTAATCCAAATGTCTTCATATCTCTCAACCAAAGCCAATTCCAATCACATTAACTAGCACGTAGCTGCAGATCAAAACAAATTGCCAACCTGAAAAATAAGTAAATCCTGGATAATCCATCGTAACCACGTGTGTACTAATTTAATAACCCAATCAATCAGGGAATATGCAGAATGCAGTCCTGGCTGCTTGGGGAATGTCACGTCAAATCCCGATTGCTTCCTTGCCTAATAGACGGATTCTCTGTTCTTAACTTCTGTTTCAGAGGTAGGAAATGTGGCAGTAATTAATGCGACAACAGAAAAGAAAGGACGCAAGATCCGCCCTGATCTCATTTCCAAGTTTTTTAAATCTGGTTGACCTAGAAAACAACCAACAACTCAAGCACCTAGGATTAATGTTGGAAAGCAAAATAAGCGGCACAGCAACATACCTATTTGAACAATAATCAAGAGCCAAAACCATGACTTAAAAGAAACGAGTCTTATGATTCTCAAAACTTAAGCAGCCCTAAAGGCAAAAACTATAGTCAATTTTGACCGAAGCAAGTCTCGGCTATCAAAGACCAAAACCCAAGCAAATATCATATGGACCACAAGCAGTATACTTGTCGGCAGGCCTCAGGATTTTAGCTACTATGAGTAATTGCATACGGTATCAATGGCATTGACCACCCGTTCAATTTTATTATTTATGGTAACTAAAAACTTTTATAGAGATATTTGAGCAGTTTGATTGCTTGCATGTATATTTGACAGTTCGAATAAGGACAAATCAGGAAAATCTGTTGCACAACCATTACTCAGTCCCCACAGCAAATCATGAATCAGATACTTGAGGCTTTAGCACTGGTATAACATGCAGCAATACCAACAGACTGTTCCTAGAATGTTCAGAAGATTTCATAATTTACCATGTACAGAATGACAATGTTATAAATACAGTACAGATGACGTCTGAAACAAGCACTATTAAACTTCAGAAAATTATAAGGCGTAAACTCCATTACTATCTGTTATCGGCTGCAGATTGCTATTTTGCAGTTGAGAGGGAAGACTGTCATAAAAGATTATGACTTGTTATCGAGGCTTCAGATTTCTCTGTGAAAAGAAGGAAATAAATGAAATGAGACTCATTATATAAAGGAAAGTTAGTGGATGTATAAACATTAGGCAAAAAACTTTTTGTTAAAAGGGAACACATAATTTTTCTACCATCACAGAATTTGTGTCATATAAAATCATAACTAACAGAGAAAGAATACATCAAGAGCTTTGCATAAATTAATGCATTGGCCACTAGTCGAACCACCATTATGGTGCAATGCAATTATTCGTTCACCCTCACAGAAAAATTTAAAAGAAACAGAGAAAAGAAAACAAATGAGAACGGATTGGGGGAGTTTGTTTGGGGAAACAGAAAAACTGTGCAGGAACATACTTTTGGCCTGTCATTAGGTATTTGCAGTTGCCTATCTTGTGTTCCATCTGTATCTGGCACTTGTTGCTCATTCTCATGCTTATAAAATGCTTCTAAAGCTCTCCCAGCAAATTCACGAATTATATTCACTTCCATTGCAGACATATTTTTGCACTGCATTTTGAAGTTTAAAAGAGCATTAGCTTTAACATTTAAAACAAAAAGAAGAACAAGACTAAAGTAGCAACTAGCAACTTCAAAGGGGTTGACAAAAAGCAGTGTGGCTGCTGAAATGTGACCACCATAAGCACTAATCTCCTATGATCCCTACTAGAAGCAGGAAGTCTAAATATAGACACCCACCATGATATTGACCTCTCCCTTATGCACCTATTTTAGAAGGAAAAAAAAATCATCGAGTCAGCTTATATCAGTTTTTGGGTGTTCCACTTCCCTACTCTTCAGATCCTCTAAAGTAGTCACTTTCCCACTCTTCAGCACTTCTCAACTAAAGTTGCCACTTCCCCACTCTTCAGCACCATTTGGTTAGTTTCTCTAAGTTTTAGGAGTTGGTTATTATCGTTGAATGTTGAAATACCTGTTACAGGTCTCGTTTTTTAGATCATCTACATCATTTGTTTTATTGTACTACAGTCTTCTCTTCTCCATACGGATAGCACCCTTGAGTGTTTAAGATTCTTGCACTCAAACTTGCAAATGAAATTTCACTGTCCTATCTCTAGTTTCTATCATTTTGGTATTAGAGCTGGTCAAGATCCAAAATGGTTGTATTTCACTTGCCTGCTTCTTCCATTAATGTACTGCAACACCACCACCCACACCAACTCCGACTACCCAGTCAGCCAACCCTTCCAGTGATTCAATTCTCCAACAGTTATCACTTCTCACCTCTCGTTTAGAAGCCAGGGATTCCCGACATGCTCCTGCCAAAGGAAAGGCCCCTGAACACAACACGGGTCCTTGAGATACCAACAAATCATCTTGGGTAGAAGAAGCAAAAGATGATATGGACTTACCTTGGCGGTAAAAAATCCCTCCCGTCGACCACATACTAAAATGAATTTCCCATGACTTGAAGGAGGAGATCTTTGTGGCTAGATTTTAAAGGCCGAAAAATATTTTCGGAACTACCAAACACTTGGTGACTTGAAGATAGATATCATTGCTATGTATTTAAAAGGCACTGCATTTTATCTTTTTGCATGGATCAATAGTGAATGCACTCTACTGCACTGGGGGAACTTTTTTGAGCTCTAAAAGAGAATTACAGTCCTGCTGAGTTCCTAAACCTTGATGACCATCTTTGCAATATACAACGACTGGGCATGGTCCAAGAATATCGCCAGGAGTTCACCAAACGATTTACTTGTGTCAAAAATTGGCCAAATTTTTATCTTCTAGGTGTGTTCCTTAATGGGTTAAAAGAGGAACTCAAGGCTAATGTACAAATTCACAAACCTAAGACTATGTACAAGGCAATGAGCATTGCCATGGAATTCGAGCAAAAAGTGGGCTTCAATCTTGGGTCTAAAGGCTTCCAAGGGCTAAATTCGTGAAGACCTAACCTATCATGAACTACTTTCTCATGTTCAATCCAATTAGAAATCAGCACGCATTACAAACCATGGCTCTTATACAACCAACTCCTCGCCCTCTTCAGACTTGTATGTGGGGCCTTAAGAGGCAAAATCGCATTTCAAAGGGCCTGCTTAAGGTGTAATGAGAAGTTTGTACTTGGTCATCATTGCAAGACAGAGTCACTCACCCTTTTGGAACTTGTAGATGGTGAGAACCAATTGTGGACACACCGGGTGACAACAATGACCAGGAACCAATTGCCGCTGACCTAGCTAAAATATCCTTCCATGCCATTTTGGGTAAAAATTTCAGTTCCATGACAAAGCTTAAAGGGACTCTAAGAGGACGCTTGATATTGATTTTGGTTGATAGTGGATCAACCCATAATTTTGTCTCTGAAAATTTGTGGAAGATTTACAACTACCTATTTAACTTGTTCCCTCATTCGGAGTCCAAATTGACAATGGAAAAATAATTTGCTACAATCGTCTTTGCCAAAGCCTTGCTAGTCGATTGCAAGGACTCAACATCACTCAAGATTATTATCCCTTTTCAATAGGTGTAGCAAATTTGGTGTTGGGAATTAAGTGACTTGCTTCCTTAAATACAATGCAGGCCAACTGGAATGAGATGTTTCTAATTTTTTTAATCCTAATAGGAAGCGATATAAGCTCCACAGGGTGCCACAAAAGTCAAATGTGGAGGTAGCCTCCCAATATCTCTCTGAAGAAGCCATATTTCTAGGTAATCTTCAACTTGAGATTCAAAAATTGCTTCAAATTTTTGAAATGATTTTCGAAGAACTAGATCAAAACCACCAAACATCCATCCATATCGTTATCCTTAATTTTGAAACTTTGAAATGAGAAGTGTTGGAATTGTTTAAATCAGGTTTTGTTATACTTAACACCAACCCTTTTGCAAGCCCTGTTCCTTTTATTAAAAAGCATGACAACACTTGACGTATGTTTATCGATTATAGAAGCCTAAACCAAATCATCATTCTAGACAAATACTCCATCCCAAACGTCAATGAGCTTCTCGACGAATTACATGGTGCCTCTATCTTCTCCAAAATTTATTTACGTTTAGGTTATCACCAAATATGCGTCAACCCTGCAAACATCCACAAAACTGCTTTCTGCATCCACTCAGGCCATTATGAATTCATTGTGATGCCCTTTGGCTTTACCAATACCTTCCAATCAGTAATGAATTATCTATTCCGATCATACTTGCAAAATTTTATTCTCGTATTCTTTGACAATATCGTAGTAGACAATCCATCTTTCAAGCAACATCTTAATCATCTATAGCTTACCCTGTAACTTCTCCAAGATAACCACTACCATGCTAAGGCATCTAAATATTTATTTGGTCAGACCAAAATTTATTTTTTGGGACAATTGGTTTCAACCAAAGGAGTTGTTCTTGATCATGATAAGATTCAAGTTGTTTTAAAGTGGTTGATACCGACTAACAAGCTACTACTGTAAGTTTGTATAGAGTTATGGAATGATAGCCTGACCACTTACTGATCTCATTAAGAAGAATGCTTTTCACATGTCTCCTACAGTATAGAAGACTTTCCAATAGCTTAAGCTGGCATTGACCATAACATCGATCCTCCCACAACCTAATTTCACTCAGACATTCATGGTTGAGTGTGACGCTTCTTCAAAACGAATTGGAGCTATAATCCTGCAAGTTGAGCATCCTATTGCTTATTTCAATATGGGATTTTCTTTCTCAAATTGATTTAAATCTAATTATGATATGAATTGCTTGCTCTTGTCTTAGCCTTGCAAAAATGGAAACACTATCTCGTGGAATGCCATTTCTTTGTCCAAATATATCATTGTAGACTCAGATATCTCCTCAACAAACGTATTACCACCAATAAATAGCAATGCCTTCTCATGAAATTATTACCTTTCGACTTCACAATCGTGTATAAGGCAGGGAAAGATAATTCAAGGGCTAACTTGCTATCAAGACGCCACAACACGCTGAATTTTTCGCTCTTGCACTTCCCATCTCGTTGAATTTTTCCAATTTTCCCAATTGGAGTGACGCTCTTCAATCAAATATGTTTACTCGTGAGATTACGAAGGCCATTCGCCAAAATCCTTCCCCTCAACAAGATTTTTTCAAATAGTGAATCATAAGCTCTATTTCAAAGAGAGGTTAGTTATTCCAAATGAGCCTTCTCTTTGTTAAAAGCTTCTTTTGGAATCTTATGACACTTATTGCAGGGCCTGGTGGATATTTAAAGACTTTGAAGCATCTTTATTTCAATTTTTTAGCCCGACTTCAAAGCCTATGTTCAAAATTGCTTGTCTGTTAACAAGCTAAATACCAAGCTTTAGCACCTGTTGGTCTTTTACAACCATTGCCCTTACTAGAAATAATATGGGAGAATATATTGTTGGATTTCACTATAAAACTTCCCAAGTCTGGAGACTATGACACTATTTTGGTGGTTGTAGACCGCTTTAGCAAATATTCTCATTTTATTGCAATTTATCACCCTTATACTGCCAAGTCAATTGCTAATATCTTTTGTAGAGAAATTGTCCGTCTCTTTGGTATTCTTTGGTCAATTTTGTCTAATAGGGATGTGATCTTTCTCAATGCCTTTTGGTAAGAGCTTTTTAGACTTAGCAATACCAAACTAAAGATGGACACTTGATATCATCCGTAATCTAATGGGCAAACAGAGGTTATCAATAGGTGCTTAGAAACTTATCTGAGGTGTTTTGCTCAAGAGTAACCACATTCTTGGAGTCATTTTGTACTATTGGCAAAATTCTCCTTCAATACGGGATTCCATACTTCAACCGAAACAACTCCATTTAAGTTGGTTTATGTAAACCCTTCTACCATTTTTTTTTCTTTTATTATTGGTGAAATACGCATTGCTGAGCTAGAGGAACAATTTCTGGCACGCGATGTTGTGCTCAAGATCCTCAAGAAAAATCTCTTAAAAGCTCAAACTAGGATGAAGTAGCAAGCTAATGCGCATCAGAGGGATCTAACTTTTCAAGTTGGGAACTCTATCTTTCTACATTTGCAACCCTATTGTCAAAGGCCTTTGGCTCGCTACAGGCATGAATAATTATCCCCCAATTTTTTGGACCATACAAGATCGTTTGACATGTAGGACCTATGGCCTATGAATTGGAGCTTTCAGAATCTTCCAAAGTCCATCCAATATTCCGAGTCTCTTTGCTTCGACTAGCACATGGACAACAAGTTGTGACTCCTTCATCGCCACTTCCAATTAAGGTTGATTATGAGCTCACCTTATCTTCAGAAAAGATTCTATCTCATAGATGGATTAGAAAGGTTGGTATTCATTCTTTGGAATTACTTGTTCAATGGGCTAATCGTCCTTTTAAAGAAGTTAGATAGGAGAGTTATGATCTAATAGCCGAACAATTTCCTTCTTTTTGTCTGGAGGACAAGACAACTTTTCAAGGGGATGCCCTAATATGAGCCCTTCCATATGCACCTATATTAGAAGGAATTAAAAAAAAATCATGTGGGGAGCACATGGAAATTGACCAAGTCAACTTATATCATTTTTTGGGCATTCCACTTGCCTACTCTTCAAATCCTCTAAAACAACCACTTTCCCATTCTTCAGCACTTCTCAACTAAAGCTGCTACTTCCCCACTCTTCAGCACCATTTAGTTAGTTTCTCTAAGGTTTAGGAGTTGGTTATTATCATTGAGTGTCTAAATACTTGTTGGTGGTTTTATTTTGAGATCATCGAAATCATTTGTTTTATTGTACTGGAGTCTTGTCCTCTCCATACGGATAGCACCCTTGAGTGGTTCAGATTCTTGCCTGAAACTTGCAAATAACACTTCACTTTCCTATCTGTAGTTTCTATCACACCATCAATAAATATATTCCTAGTACCCTACCCATTAGCATTTCAATGATTTAGCACATAACTACCATTTGAGGAAGAAATATGATTTAGTAGTGTCTCTGTGATTATTTTAACAAACATCCATCTTTTTCTTATCACTGCTTCTTAATCAATTATCGTGAGCACGAAGAATGATTTAGACCACAGAAAGAAGATAAACTTAAATTATCAACAATGCATTCCAAGAGCTTTAGTCATCGGTTGGATGTGGGGATCATAGACTTGCTAACTAATATTCATTGACTGTTACTGTTTTGATGGATTTATTTACTCACCTTACCTAAATATATCCTAATTGCATCTATTATAGAGAAAAGATTAATAAAAGAAATATTCTTCCTCCAATAGTTGTATGATGCCCACACCCAAAACTTTAAATCTTACTGTCTTAGTATATAAATTGTTTGACTAAAGTGTTACTTCAATAGAGGTGAATGATAACAAATAGAATAGATGTTCCCTGCACTTCTTGCAGTGTTCTGCATTTTGAATCAGGCATAAAACGTTCTCTGCATGAGACTTATAAAGCATACGTAAAGCAATTCTAACACCTATAAAAACATTCTAATGACAATGATCTACATCAACAAATTAAAAAAACTTTGGGACATGGGTGTTTTAAAAGCATACCGTCACTGAAGATGCAGTAAATTTTTCCAAGTTAGTCTCCACTTTATGAAACCTTACATCCCTGATGTCCTCAATCAATGATCTAACCTATAAAAAGAATCAAAAGGAACTCTTAAAAAACATAAATAAGCATTAAATGGGCCCTATTGAATCTTTAAACTTACCATGTAAGTGTCAGGAATGTCATCACGAGCACTGCCATCAAGAACAAAAATTTTAATATTTGAACTTTTCCAGTTGTGAATTTCACAATCAAGTGATAATAGTTTAGCAGTTACTGGTCAAAAAGGAGTCTTGAGATTTCCACGTAATGGAAGGGTAATGGTTGAAATGCATGAGAATCTCGTTCACCTTCCAAAACCTGAGTCAAGTTTTCTAAAGCATGTAGAATGGTGAGAAAGATTAAAGTTTACAATTCACTTTTTAGGAGGTACAATATAAAACAATTGGAAGTACACAATAGGAATGCCAAAAACTTGAAATCATAAACTGTTTCATGAAACAACAAAAAAGCAAAGAACACCCAGAACAATGCATAACATTGAAATGAACAGCTACAACTAATTGGAAAAGAAAAAACAAGAAACTAATTTTCAAGGTTGAAGAAAGTTGCTGCTAACCCATTATAAAAAGTGCGTGATTCATAAACATATGTTCCCAACTGAAAATTGAGAAGTGAAATTGATTAATGAATTTCTTTTACTGACCAATCAAACACACAAAGGAATTCACACCTCTTTCGATAAAAGGGTCATTTGTTTAAGCAGTTCATTTTTTGTTAAAAGGATAACAACCGCAACAGAAGAAGAACCCAGGCAGGCTTGTAGAGGCAAACCTTTAACTACAACTAATCTATACGATATGAGACTATACTATTCAAGGACACAAGAAAAAGTGACCTCCATTCAATGACGCTCATATGTGGGTGTTGTAAGCAGAAACCCACCAATTGACATCCACTGCGGAGGCCTAATAGTGCATTTCCCTCGCTTCTTTAAAGCCACCGCTAACTGATTACTTTGTGGTCTTATAGTTGCTTGGTGGGACCAATTCAAAAGTGATATTTCTGAATTGCAAATGTTTGCAATT
>JANIMX020000550.1:384973-398586 GCA_024582655.2 Erythroxylum kunthianum
ATTTAAGCCTTTTTACGCGAAAGCCAACATTTGTGATGCTAGTCCCCCGGTTACTCAGCTTTATCACATCTCACAACTGGCTACTAGCACTATTCATAACTCACAGAGTTAGCGGAATAATTTTTATTGTGCTTAGCTGGCGGGTCATTTTAGCCTTTTGACGCGAAGGCCGACATTTGTGATGCCAGTCCCCCGGTTACTCAACCATATCACCCTCACAGCCGGCTACTAGCTCTATTCTTAACCCTTTTGGGCTAGCGGAATAGTTATTCACACAATTTTTTTTTTCATTTCTCCTTTATTTTTTTACCTACTTCATGTCCTTATAACTATTAATTTCCATGAAAGACTACTTGTAATATCCTACCGATTTACTTGATCTCAAACTTAAATACATTTATCATGCAACATCAAATGTAAAAATCGGTTCTATATCCCAACTCACAAGCACATTTATATCGTTTCGCATTTAAACACAAATTCATAAGCTAAAATATTTCGTATGCTCAATAATCACATTTAAAATTAAATTCATCCTCTTCGGATTATGCCATTGATTCACCATTACAAAGCCACATACAACACAAATGCACACAAAAATTAAATAAAAATGAGAATTAACACAAAATGATGCAAACTATGACATGCAACATGAAAAAAAAATTGTGGGGAGTTAAATATGACAAGCAATATGCAAACAATATGCAATGCAAATTGCATACCACTCCCCCACACTTAAACGACACATTGTCCTCAATATGTAGAAGTGATATACAAACAACCAACAAGCACACACAAAAAACATGAATTAAAGAAAAAGGCATGAGAAAACTTATTCATTTGATTTATAATTTTTCTCACCTACACTCTTTACATTATTTTTGTTTGTTTGATTAAAACTTACTACATTGTTATTTCATATCATCATTCTTTTTAGACTTGATCAAGTTGCATCCTTAAGTTACAAAACTTTTTATTAAATTCACTGTCACTATATTTACCTCCTTTTTTAATGTCTTTAGAGACCAACAATTAACTAAATCATTATAAATCAATTTTTTAAATCTCTTTTCTATTATTGTTGCATTTTTTTTTGTATTTATCATATACGAATTTGCCTAACTATTTATTAAAATAGGCAATTCATTCACTAATGTTCAGATAGGATGGAAAATATACATACATAACTTACCCTCCTCTTGTGTTCCATCAGAGGACTAACAATTATAAACTCAAACTAATACATATGACAATTACAAGTTAAGACTTAAGTAATAGAATAAATATCACAAAATGATGTGTCAAAATCCTTTACTAACACATGCAACTCACTCTCATTTAAACAAGCCTTATAAATTCTAACCTTAACCATGTAAAAAAGTTTTATTCTATACTCATTAACACATCATTCATAAAATTAGTTATGAACTCTAATTTGAATATCTAATTACTCTTAACATTACAATTAGTTTGAGAATGCCATGATAAATTAAATGTAATAAATACTCTTCTATGACAGAATGCAAGCAATTAGAATGAAAGATAGATTAGTTATATGTTTTGAAGGAGGCTATTATATTGGATAGTGAGTGGTATTTGTAAAGAACAGAAAAATGAACTTGTTTTAAAATAAACAATAAGGACCACTCATTCCAAGAAATAGAGAACTTTTTTCAATAACTTTGTTAGTTTAATATAAAAGCACCTTCATTGTCTTTTTAGGGTTTTGAATATAAATTAACAAATTACTGAATAAGCGTTTTTAATTAGATGTTTTAATGAAGAATAGAATAGTATGTAGGATAGCAAAACTATACTACATGAAGAATAGAATAGTATATAGGATTAGCAAAACTACAATACTTAGCCATTAATGTAATGTTAAGATTTTGTATTGAAATACAAGCTATTTAAAACCAACTTTTGGCAGGCCTACGAATTCTAGGATAAATCCATTTGAGTTGTCCATAATTACCCCTCTATAATTAAAGTATCTGGTATTAGTAGAGAGCACTCCGAATGGCCCTTTAATCATAACAATCGAGCATTCCTTCCTCTAACTAATCCGTCAATTATCCATCAAAACTGAGATGCAATTCAAGTCAAGGACCACTTCCTAGAAAACTCCAAATCATAAATGGCCGCTTGACGATATGTTGTTATTTAAATCTACAAATAAATTAGAAGACAGGATTTAAGTTTAGGATTCCCTATACGCAAACGACTTCTAAATTCTTTTATGTAAAATCATTTATCTTACTCTATTCTTATGCCAATAAACAAATAAGGTGGATTTTAAGCCTCAAGTTATCGTGATCTTAGACTTAATGACGTGATAATTTTATCCTATTGCCTGCTTCATCAAGCTCAACGTGTAGCCTAACGTATACAAACTCTGCCCCCGAATGTGAACGTAAGAAGCGTGACGTGTCATGCTGTAATTGCTCAATCCCTGAAAAACGTCACCGTAATCTGCAAAAAGTTCGTACTTTGTGTATATTCTTAAATAAACTTGTATATATATTCAGTCACTCACCAACTGTCAAAGATTGCTCCTCTAGAGTTCATTCTACAGATAATTTCGGCGTTCCTGGTAATAGCTCTTTCTTTTTTTTCTGTCTATTGTGGTCTTCTTGTTTTTCGATTGAGGGATTCAGATCCGAAGTTTTTCTCTCTTTTTGTTTGGTGGGTCTTAGTTTCGTTTAATTGAAGCTTTCTTTCTTCACAACTGAACTTTTCGTGATTTTGAAGATTGATTCAATTTCTTCTCTCTCTTTTATCACAAGTTGGCACCGGTTTGCTTAGTGCAATATGATATTGTTGCCTTACCTTTCTTTTATTATTATTTTTCTCCAAATTTTGAATGCCAATTTGGTGCGGTTGATTTTCTTATATAACTTCAAACTTTTGGTCTCCGTATATCATTAGCCAGATTTTCGAACTCCTCTTGATTAAATTCTACGTCGATCCAGGTGATCTGATTTTAGTTAGTTAAACCCTCTCTAGTGAATTTTTTTCTTTGTTTGAAGTTTGAACTTTGTGGGATGCTTTAGCTGTCTACATTTTGGTGATGTTCGTCAATTCGATGATCAATTCCTTGTCATTGCTATCAGCTGTCTTGTGTTTTTGTTTTTTTTTCTTTTGGATTTTGATGATAAATTGTGTTATTGATGATTCCCACTTTCTTTATCTGTGCCATTACTAAAATTTGCCGTGTCTTCGTTCTTTTTTTGTGAGACGGCTGTGATTGTGAGATTCAGATCTGAAATTCGTTTCCCTTTTTGTTTGATGTATCAGAGTTCGTTGTATTAATCTTTCTTCACTACTGTACTTGACGTCGTTTTGAAGATTCATATTCTCTTTGCTCTTTCTTAATCTCTCATCAATAGTTGTTCGTACAAGTTTATTTCGACAATGCTAGATTTCTTTTTGTTTTACGAATTTAGATTTTTCGATTTGATGCAATTGAGTTTCTTATATGAAGCCTTAATCTTTCTGTTTGTGGTGTCATATATCAATAATGAATTTTTTAAACTTGTTTTCATCACCCAGGTGAACTTATTGAGTATAGTATTCACATTCTTTAGTAAATATTTCTTTTAGGTTACCTTTGCTCTCGTATTGGATGTTTAGAGTGTGTTTTGTTTATGGATTTTGATGGTAGATCAACTCCTTTTATTTTCTCAAATTAAATTTCCTGGTTTTTAGGAAGTTCAAAACTATGTCTAAGGAAGCTTCCAACGGAGATCACACCTCTTCAACAAAACCACCTCCAACACCATCTCCTTTAAGATTCTCCAAGTTTTTTCAGGTACGATTACTTCACGTTCTCCCTTTGTCTGTCTTCCTCTCCCTCTCTTTGTCCCATATGTTCCTTATTTAAATATGGATGACCAAGTATTACAAAAGTTACCTTCACATTAACATAAATGCTTGATCACGCAATGCTTGCTCTTGTTCGTTTTTTTTTTGGATGTCTGTGATAATATATCCTGATAACTCCCGTTTATATTTGTTGTGAGCCTGAGAAGCTGATTCGTGCTTTGAATGATGCAACCAAACCAGATGATGAGAAGAGAATTTTTGTGATACCAAAATTTAAACTTTTTTATTAAGATCGTGACTAAGCCATACTTGTTTGCAACTAATTTTAAATAGCTGAAATTGTGTTATTGTCCTTCTTTTACCTTTGGGGTGAAGATAGATCTCCTTTTGCCTTTTCTTTTCTTTTTGTCTTGCAAATTGTAGAGTTCCCAAACACCTTGCACTTGCACTTGCACTTACACTTACACTTATCTTGCCCAATTGTGTGCTTTGGCAAATATCTTTTTTTTACTTCTCTATTTTGTTCAGCTTGCCACAACTTGTTAAAGTTCATAAGTGAATAAATGAGCTTGCACTCTGTGATCTTACGTAATATATTTCCTTTTTGAGCAGTCCAATATGAGAATTTTGGTCACTGGTGGTGCCGGGTTTATTGGGTCTCACCTTGTTGACAAGTTGATGGAAAATGAAAAGAATGAGGTAAACACTTTTTTTGATTCAGTTGATTTCTGTTGCTTTGGGGGGACAGCAGCATATATTTGTGGATTTTGAGCTTTTTGTTGGCTTAATTGATATTATTGTGTAATCAAGAAAAGAAAAAGAGCAAAAATGTATCTGACATGCATATGTACTCTTAAAAGGTTCTAATCTTCTGTTTTCCATGCTGCTCAGGTGATTGTTGTGGATAACTACTTCACCGGCTCCAAAGACAATCTGAAGAAATGGATTGGTCACCCAAGATTTGAGCTAATTCGTCATGGTAATGCCATCTTTGGCAATGATCTAAAGACTCTGCAGCCCTTTGAACTCAACAGTAGCTGAAATTTAACTGATGTTATATATGACTTCTTGTTTATTTTTGTATAGATGTTACTGAGCCATTGTTGGTTGAGGTTGATCAAATATATCACCTTGCTTGCCCTGCTTCTCCCATCTTCTATAAGTACAATCCTGTCAAGGTGTGAATAACCTTTCTCTTGGCCTTTTTCCATTCTCTCAATAGTGTTAGGTTTCTTGTGGAGCAGATTTAAGGAGCTTTTTACCTTTCTGTTGATATTTGCTATTGGTGCTATTACAGACCATAAAGACAAATGTGATTGGTACATTGAATATGCTAGGGCTTGCCAAGAGAGTTGGAGCAAGGTTTAAATTATTCTTATGTGTGTTTTTCTTGACTATGCTATTTTCTCTTGACACTGATGCTATAATAAATAACAACAGAATTTTGCTTACATCAACTTCAGAGGTGTATGGAGATCCACTCATTCACCCTCAGACGGAGAACTATTGGGGAAATGTCAACCCAATTGGTAATTGCAACATCCAAAATTATTAATTATCATATTTTATTCTTTAGGTTTGCATATTGGATCATGTCACTCTTACAAGCTGATGGAAATCGAAGTCATATTAATATGTGATTGTACCAAAACTTGTGTTACAAGATACATGCCACTGTATCCAGTTTACATCTTTGTGAAATATTGCAGGAGTTAGGAGTTGCTATGATGAGGGAAAGAGAGTGGCTGAAACTCTTATGTTTGATTACCATAGGCAGCATGGCATTGGTATGATGGCTTACTAAAGTTTTTGGTCTATTTGCAGAACAACATAATCGATAGGATATGTTCTCCTTTATCAAACATTAACTGTCTCGTCACATGTGTTTAACCTTTATAAAATACTTGGTACTGTCTCAGAGATTCGAATTGCCAGAATCTTCAATACTTATGGACCCCGTATGAACATTGATGATGGGCGTGTTGTCAGCAATTTCATTGCTCAAGCAATTCGGTAACAGTGTTGGAGAAGAACTTCAGTATTTGATAATTTAGATCTCCTTGTCGGTTGCTATATTTATTCATTGGTAACAACTTATTCTTGCTCTGTTGACGATGCAGTAATGAGGCTTTGACTGTTCAAGCACCTGGAACTCAAACCCGGAGTTTTTGTTATGTGTCTGACATGGTAATGCTAGAACTTTTCATTTCATTAAATCATGATTGTTACCATGAATCATGATCAGGTTGTAATGGTAACTTGCTTCTCAAAATCAAATTGTAATTGGGTGAAGGTTGATGGCCTTATTCGACTTATGGAAGGAGAGAATACTGGACCAATCAACATTGGAAATCCAGGTAAATAACTTGAACCTGTGATATATTAGGATATTATTTGAAAGAGATGGAAGCAGTACCGCTATTAATTGAAGCACGTGCATTTTAGGTGAATTCACTATGCTTGAACTTGCGGAGAATGTGAAGGAGGTCAGTATCAATTTGCCCGATCTCGTATGCTTTTGTTTATGACAAAATAAGATGACTGAATAATAATGTCATGAATTCCTTGGCAGCTTATAAATCCTGATGTGGAGATAACAATGGTGGAGAACACACCAGATGATCCACGTCAGAGAAAGCCAGACATCACGAAAGCAAAGGAGGTTCTGGGATGGGAACCAAAGATCAAGCTGCGTGATGGGCTTCCCCTTATGGAGGACGATTTCCGCCTGAGGCTTGGAGTTCCCAGAAGAAAGTGACACCGGAACTTTTCCCAAATCCCAATTCTCTGCATAGTCTGTCAGACACACAAGGTGTTTATGAGGGCCGTTTCATAGTTGTCTTGGGCATGTCAAGAGATATCTTGTTTTTCTTGTATTTTCCTACAATTTGATCAAGAGAATAAACTAACTACAGAACGTATTATTCCATGGATGGACCTTACTCTGCGGCATTGCACTACAATAGATAAAATGCAGTAACTTTATTTCAAGTCATGACGGGTTGCTCTAATTTCTTTGGCCCAATTGTATCTGCATTCTTCTCATTTCTTTCCCTGTAAATTGTATTTATCAACATTGTTTCGATTTTGTGGTTGCAAGTTGTTAAATAGAAGTTAGAAACAGACAGAGCGCAATAAACTGTTCTGTGACTGGTCCCAAGGTTTCTTTCTCATCTATACTGGACTTATTCCCATGCATTTTACTCGAATTTTAACATTATAAAAGTTTAATAGTTTCATAAGTTTAAAAATAATAATAGTATATTATTTAGTATGCACTCACTATTATACTTTATTGAAGAAAAATAGTAATTAAAAATAAACTCAATACAATATGAGATATTGAATGTAACTAATTATATTATGTTAATAATGATTAATTGAGACGGAATCAACCAAGAATAGCAATGGTAAAGTATTGGAAAAATGACTCTCTGTACATGAATTTTTTTTACATTCATATTATAGAAGTCAAAAAGTACTATTAACTTTTCTTTTAATAAAAAGAAATAAAAAATGTCATTCAATTGTAAGTTACGAAGCAAAAATTGAAAATGAAATGTTCTTAAATTAAAAGTAGTTTGGTTTTATTTATTTTTCTAGTAGTTTTTAGCTTTCGTTTCTTATTTTCAATTTCTGTTTTTCTTTTAAATAAAAACAAAAAAAAATATTTAGTTATTAATGTTTAATAATTACATATAGTAAATCAAAGTATAAAAAATTGAAATAAAAAAAACATTATTTTTTATAGTTTTCATAATTTATAAAAACCGGAAGAAACCAAATCATAAATTCAAATAAGCACTTTTTTTAATTTGAAAACAAAAATATAAATAGAAACATGCGTACCTATGTGTTATCGCTAAAAATTGCAGATTAGCCGTGGTACTGGCTATGGTTGATAACACTAATTCCCAAATCAGTCGATAAAGTTAGAAGAGGGATTATGTCTCCTAACCTGTGGGTTCCCAAACTACTTTAAAGAGCGTTTGGGGTGGAAGGCGATTGAGAGCTAAATTAACTACAATAACTAAAACCTGAAGAAATTGAAGAAATATAATTTGATTGTATGAATGTTGAGATAGTCTCTCATTGTATTTACACTTGGTATTTATAGGCTACAGTTTAGTTTACATTCAAGTATCGTATCTATACAGGTAACTATCTGATATGTGCAACAGTTTTACAAAACTTCAAACTCTAGGAGATCTTCAAGATATCTCGTTGTTTATCTTATCTTGAAAAATAATCGTTCTATGCAACAACTAAGATACTAACGTCCTCCTTCACGCATCTTCAAGCAATTATCTGAGCGTATTATCATGGATTTCGACTTATCCATTTGTGTTCAGTCGATATCTTCTTGCAATCAGCTTCCAAATCCTATATCGTTAGCTGATGTTTCCTTTCTATCGGCTATTACCCTGAAATGTTCTTCCGGCATCCGATTGACTATTTATCTCGATTCAATACCACCATCGACTATTCTATCCTTAAAATCAGGTGTTAACAATAACTATGTGCACATTTTGTATGATTTATAATTTTTCAATAACTCTTTTTGACAATCTGCAGTTATTATATATGGACTATTTTTTTATATAGGATTGCTTCCTTTTATAAGTAGTAATGTCAATGTCACATTTACTAAGATATAAGTGAGAGCGATCCATCCTCACTCTGACCCATTTCTTTTCATCTTTTATTTATGAAAATAGGTATAAAATAAATTACCTACCTTCCCATTACTTTCATTCTTATGATTCTATTTTATAAATTAATAAGTCCTAGATAAAATATCTATCATAATTATGTCACTGAGAAAAAGGACATTAAAGAATGAATTATTGAATTTAGTGCTCTCATATACTTCAAAGTGTGAATTTTTTTCTCTTATATTCTACCCTTTATGGTTGTAAAAAAAGTCAGTTTGAAATTTTTTAAATACTTCATTATTCTTCTGAGTAGAAAGGATAGAAGTTAATCTTTATCTTTATAAGTTATATTTTTCTTTAAAATGATATTTCAGTATTAACTTTGATGACCATGACATTTCATGTTCATGGACCAACCTTTAATTTTTTTTTATTGAAAATTGCTATATTCTAGCATAAGTTGAGACAAACATCAAGATTTGTTGGACTTCATACACTTTGGTGAATTTAAATCATGTGACTATCACAATCCTTAAAACGAGGTGTGATAGGAAGCCTTTTAAAAATAAAATATGGTTAATTATGATGGAACCCAATGTAGTTTTAACAATTATTAAATGACTTGCTTTGGAAACTACCATTGATCCCTCCAAAACCTATGCCCCACCATAAAATATTGTTAACTAGGTTAACAGGAACAGTCACAAAACAATGCTAGATCAGTGTAGGAATCCTACATAGACGCTCACAAAAGACAGAGATAGCCAGTTCACCTTTTCTCAAACAACATCATTACCTATATCTCATACACTATATGAAACAATGTTATTTCCCTTAATGCTTTAACTAATCACAAAGTACAATGTTGTCGACACTCCTCTTATGTCTGAATGTTTGAATTCAAGAGCTTCCTTGTGTATAAATATCTGAATCAATCGAAGACTAAAGATGAATAAAACTTGGGAAGCCTCACTCAAGCTCTTCTTGTTAAACTCTTCATAGGTAAGTTGCTTTTTTCTGCCTAATTAGTTAAATCTACCTATATTGCTATCTAATTAGGTTAGTTCATTAATTAATTTTGTTTTTATTTATCAACATTTACAAAAGTTTATTAGTTTAATAATCAATTTTATTTTGAATATGTTAATATTGTTGTTATGAATGTCTACATACTTTTTAGTTAGTATAATGTAGGAATCTTATGGCATAAACTAGTAATTAATTTTATAATTAGTTAATACATCATATGTTTTATGATATAAATTTAAAAGAAAAGGCTTTAGATATTAATTTAACTACCAATAAAGTTATGATTCCTTTATTAGCAAAAAAGGATATTTTAAGAAAATTAGAAAAGGTACCTAAAGATATTAGAGAAAAATTAGGTTGGGTTCATATTGGAACCATTCAAATGATTATTCGTTCTACATTTAGAGAAGGAATAGATAGTCCATTAAATTTGGCTATTATAGATTATAGAATAATTAAACAAAGTGAAGCATGTCTCGGAATTTTACGATATCAAAATTTAATATTTAATATTAATACTCAAATTTCTTGATCTAGCTGATAAAGATTTTGATAGAAAGAACACATCCTCCTTATCTTGCTTAAATAGAAGATTTAAATAAACAATTTGTTTTAGATTTACAAGAAAAATCCTAGGAGAAAGATTACCTCCTCGATTATCCTATACTGAAACTAGAGTATCTTCAGTCTCTACCAATGTCCTGGTCAAAACAGATAATAATCATAAAATATCTGGTGAATATTTTAATGGAAAATATTATGTCTCTTGTGTAATATTAATAGATACAGGTGCTAGTAGAAATTATATTTCTCGAAAATTAATTGCTCAATTAGTTGAACATAAGTTACAAGTTGCTTATCAATATATTAATTTTAATGGTGAAAGTCATCAAATAAACACAGCTATTGAAACAACATTAAAATTAGGAGATAGTTTATTACCTATTAGATTACTTGTTGAAGATAAATGTTTTAATTTATAGATTATGTTAGTAACAAGCTTTTTGGCTCTTATTCAACCCTATAAGATTACTAATAACGGAATTCAAATTACTCTTCAAAATAAATTGATATACTTACCTCATATATGACGAGTCCAACAAGTATTTACATACTAATAGGAATAACTTATCCATATTATAAAGCATAATATTTTGCTACTTATATTGATAGTGGTGTCAACTCTTGTTTATGTCGTTCTACATGTTTTCCTATTTAATATTATTCTACTCTTAAACCGATCATTGGATTAGATATATCAAATCATCATATTCATTTAACCTTAGGTATAGAACATCCTCAGATATTATTAGGTTCTTTTTTGGTAAAGTGTCTTCCTTTTTATTTTCATAATAATGGTACGGATATTTTATTAGGAAATAACTTTCTTCAGTTATTCCATAAAATTTTATTTGATACTCTTAACCATTAAATCCATTTTAAGACCCCTTGTGGGCATTGGATTATAGTTAATCGACGACTTACTGTGTATGCTCGTCGTACTCCAATTACCTTTACCCCTCGCGCAGCCCAGCGTGGTGGTTATGGTTATCAAAAATCACCCAATATTCCGAAAGGAAAACCTTTATTAAAAATTGAAAATAGATTACAAACTATACAAACAGGTCTTGAACTAATTAAACAACGATTACAAAAAAAACTACTCTTTAAACCCACTCTAATTTTGGGAGAAAAATAAAATAGAAGCTATTTTAGAAATGATAGATAAACAAAAAATTATTCGAGTCCCTATTATGCGATATAGTTAACATGATTAAGAAGAATTTAAGATACAACTACAAGAACTACTTGATAATAAATTAATACAGAATAGCTCTTCTCTTTATTCTTCTCCTGCTTTTATGGTACGAAACAATGCTGAGATAGTAAGAGGTAAAGCAAAAATGGTAATGAACTACAAAAAGCTCAATAGCAACACAATCTTTGATGGATACTTTCTACCACTTAAAGAAACATTGATTAATTTAACCATAGGAGAAAAGATAATTTCAAAATTTGACTGTAATAGTGGTTTTTGGCAGATAAAGATGAGCAAAGATAGTATTAAATATATTTCTTTCTCTACTCCTCAAGGTCAATATGAATGGCTAGTTACATCATTTGGATTAAAAAAACGCTCCTCAGATATTCCAACGAAAAATGGATTGTATATTCAAAAATCTTTCTTTTCTACATGTTTATGTTGATGATATACTTATTTATAGCACTGATATTCCTTATCATATTGTGCATTTACATAATTTTGCTGATATATGTGAACAACATGGATTGGTCCTTTTTGAAAAGAAGGCAAAAATCTGTCAAACTTATATCGATTTTCTTGGTATGGAAATAGATAGAACATGTATCAAACTACAACCTCATATTACTGAAAATATATCTCAATTTTCTGATAAGTTAGTAGATAAAAAACAAGTCCAAAATTTTTTAGGAGTTCTTAACTATGCTTCTAATTTTATTTCTAATTTAGCTGAGTTAAGAAAACCTTTTCAGATATTACTCAAGAAAGATGTACGTTTTGAGTTTACTCCATTTCATGTTATTCAAGTAAAAACGATAAAACAATTTTGTCATACCTTACCTAAACTTTCTTTACCTATAGATAAAAATGATTTAATTCTTGAAACATATGCTTCAAATAATGTTTGGAGCAGTGTTTTAAAAAAGAAAAATTAAGATAAAACATAATCTTTATGTAGATATATTTTCGGAACTTTTTCTGATACTCAAAGTAGATATCATATAAATGAAAAGGAATTATTGGCTGTTGTCAAAAGTTGCCAATTTTTTTATTTTTTATTACGAACAGATAACACCCAGGTTAAGGCTTTTATTCATAATAATCTACCCTCTAAACCTGAGTATAAAAGATATATTAGGTGGAAAACCTATTTAGTTGAGTACACTTTTGATATTGAAATTATCAAAACTGACAAAAATATCCTTATAGATTTTTTTAACCCGAGATGGGAAGCTGAAGTCCTAAAGAAGAGATATTTCATATGCTCGATCAAATGTCTGAAGACATAGATAACTGTCAAGGACAGATAAAAATATCTTTTAGATATTGCTCATTTTCTATTTATACCAAAGGAAGTTGGGGAATTACTTCTTTCTTATTGCCATACATGGCAAGCTCGGATAACTCATTATAATTTTATTAAACAAAAGCTTTACAAATATGTCAATTAGGTTACTATTGAAAAAAAAAACCACCGGTTCTTCTTCTACACCTATTAACCAAAGACCAATAGATAATCCTAAACAAAAAGAAGTCAGCACTGCTCCTATAGATCTCTCGCTTAGACCAGATACTTCTAAAAGTTCTAAATCTCCAGTTCTCCTTACACCTGATACTTTTAGAACTCAAAAAGCTCCTTTGAACTCAAAAATACATCTGGTCGCTCGAGTTCATTATGAAATGATGTAGGATTTATACAGTTTAACCAATTCTGATACATGCTATACAAATTTCTCTAAAATGTATCCCAAATTGAACTTCTTACAAAGAGCTAATACCCAAATGATACGTGACTAGTATGATTTTGGTGCCATTAACACCATTTATTTGACTAACCCTAAGTTTCAGGAGATAACTTTATTACCAAGATGGCTTCAAGAAGGAGTCAAAGATTACTACCTCAATAATCCTACCACGACTTTAAGAGATACCTTAATCTTAAAAAATTTATCCACAGGACCTGATTATTTTATGGAAGAACGATATGATGCTTATCACTTTATTACTTTAGGAAAGGCATAACACTTCCATATTACTGTGGATATAAAACTAAGAAAGAGATTTAACCGGTACACTGAATCTGATATTCATTACCGAAGAGGTATCAGAATGAGAACGATAGTTTCCGGAATGGAAGTAGCATTTAAAAAAGGATTCAGGACATATGCAGGAAAAAAAACAATTTTACTTCCATATTAATTGCCCCTACAAAGAGGACTGCTGTATTAGCTGAAATTTTTTAATCATGAAGATTAAAATGATTGATTCGGGAAAGATTCGTTCTAGCCCTAAGGCTCATAAACGATATTGCAGTATGAGAAAGCATGCCTATAACATATGCT
>JANIMX020000550.1:1475118-1486320 GCA_024582655.2 Erythroxylum kunthianum
TTCACATGCTAAAATATAAGTTAATATTAAATTGTGACAATTATAGTTTATATAATTATTAAAAAAATTGTAAGATATAAATTGATGGTTCAAATTCAAAATTTAAAATTTTATAATAATTTAGAAATTAAACTTAGATTAAATTCAATTCAGTCACGTACAAGTTTAGTGGTGGGCCTTGAATGGTCTGTTTAGAGCAGAGCTTCTTCCTTCCTACAGATGGTTCGGAACAGCGTATGTTTTAGGAACTGACGCAGAAACCCCCAGCCAATTAGGCCCAACCTTAACTTACCCGTACGGTTAAGAAACTTTCCTCTTCGATATTTGCTACCCAGTATCTTGTTGGCCCCCACAAGAAGAACAATCAGCAGAAATCTTTGTGGTATCTGTCCCAAGAATTTCCTTTGTTTCTTTCTGGATTCAATTTGAAGGGCGACCTTTTCTTTTTTTTTTTTCCTTTTTCTTACACTACTACATCACGGATTTTAATCATCCATCTGCCATTTGGTTTATCAAAGTTCGTGTATTTCCTTTCTTTTCAATCATGTTTGGTGCTTTACATTTCTCTCCATCTCATAGACCTTTACTCTCAGGAGCAACTCGGCATGAATGGTCAATATTGAATACTGCGACTGATCGGAGTCTGTGTATATCAGTTGTAAAAAAGCTTTCTTTGCCTGAAAAATTAGTGGATTCTCATTTTAAGGGGAAATTTCTTGTCTTTGGAGAGAAAGTTAGGTTCCTGAATGCTTGGGCCAAAGAGGGGTCTTTGCAAGATGTGGACGACTCGCCTGTATCTGTTGAGCTGGAACCCATTTGTACCGAGAGCCAATTCGACCGTGTCATTGCCGAGGCACAGCAACTTGAGGAATCGGTTGTTATCGTCTGGTATGTGATTTTATGTTTTTCTGTGTTGTTCTTGAGGTTTAGCGAGGAAACTGCCTTGATGAGGTGCTATTTTAGTCAATGTGTAGTCCCATTGTGGTCAAATTTTTGGTTCCGCTGTATTCGTTTATTAAGATTGTTTTTTCTTTCTTGCTCAGCAATGTGAATAACTTATGTTGTTTAAGTTCAGAGAAAAAAAAAACACTATTAATCATAAATTACGAAGGCTTATAGGTTCTTATGACACTTTCAATTCTTACCGTCACTAGTATGCATCTGTGTCCTTAAGATCGACTTTGTGGCTTAGTTCAATGTAAGAACATGTTGTTATTCCAATCAAATCCGTGCTGTTACTTTCTTCAAACTTCTTTTAAAAGTCCTGTTTGATGCTGAGTTTAGTTGCGGATGAAATATTATTTGGTGTGTTGGAGCAATTTATGATGTTTTGTTTTAAATGCTGCTTTCCCTTTTATATTGAATGGATCAGTGCAAAATTAGGTATGAAGCCTCCCTTCTTCCCGGCCTTTTGGAAATAACAAAGAGGACTTCGCTTATAATGTATAAAGAACTCACTGTTAAAAGCTTTTTGAGATTCGTAATCATTTCAATTTGCCTTTGTTCAAGACCTCTCTTTGGAGTTAAGTTTCAAGTTCAAGTTTGGGAGTTAATTAGGATGAATTTTCTGGATTTTCCATGTCTTTCTATGTTTGTCTTTGAATGTTTAGAACTCTTGGTTTCAATATTGTTACATCTACTAAGTCTTATTCCAGATATCTTCAGGATTAAGATATTGAAGAAGACTTATGCAATATGTGCTCTTTCCTAGCTATTCTCCATATAGTAGAGCAGTTGTAGTTAATCGGGTTCATATTCTGATTCTTTCTTCTAGTGAAGCTTACAGTAGCAATCTGTACTTGTAGGATGGCAACCTGGTGCAGAAAATGTATATATTTGAAACCCAAGTTGGAAAAGTTGGCAGCTGATTACTACCCGAGGTTTGCTTAATATTCCTTTCCTATTTCTTTTTGAGATGACCAGGAGAATAAGTATCTTTGGATGCTGAACAAACAATGTAACTAACATTTTACTATCCTACTTGTGACTCATCAACCAATGCAACTCAATGGCGAATCCGATTGAACACTGTGCACATTTAGGGTGGCAGATAGTTTGGGCAATTTGATTTTGATGTATGGTTTGAGTTTCTGTTACTCATAAATGTAGCTCCTGACTCGAATTAAGTTGCTTAGTTCTCATCCTTCTCCTATGTAGAGCCATCTCAACTGCAATTTTACCTTTAATAGATCAACATGTATAATAACTATAATAAATGGTTTTATTCTGTGATCTGTTATTCCATTCTAAGGACCAATTATATAAATTTCTGACCATATAAGTTTATATGTTTGTGGAAGTGGAATAAGCAAAAGGATTTAAGGAAAGATTTAGAATGAGCTAGTGTACCTGTGCTTGATGTTTTGATGTTGTTTTACATTCAACGACTTGAAACAGATTGCGGTTTTACTGCGTTGATGTCAATAACGTTCCACACAAGCTTGTTGCTGGTGCAGGAGTCACTGTAAGTCACTGAGTTTCGTTGAGTTTATAATATCTCCAAGTGATGGTACACCCTAGTCATTTACAACCAAAACTAGTATTTGGGTTATCAAAATACTGTTAGCATTTCAGTTCCGAGTTTAAGTGTTGAAAAGCATGGTGAGAACTGTCTCCTCTTCTAAGATAAGTAGTCATTTCTTTCATGATGCATGCAAAATGAGTGTTGGGAAATGTATACAAGGTACAGTTGCTGAGATGGTTTTGAACTATGTAGGCTTTCTTAGTGCATTGGGCGCCATAGTTGCTGATATAATGCAAGTTATGTAATTTGTCAAGGAATGTGGCCTTAAGTAATATATAACTCTGATATTGCTGCCTAACACTTGCTAGATGGCTTTGGTAAGATAGCTCTAACTAATTGTGATTGATGTGGGGGTTATCACGGAAATTTTGCAGAAGATGCCGACGATACAGGTAACCTCTGTCTCAGCCATGGACTCTTTATGGGACTGTGTCCTGTGATTCTAATGACTTGCAAATATTCGATCCAGCTCTGGAAGGACTGCGAGAAGCAGGGCGAGGTTATGGGTGGTCACAAAGCACACTTTGTAATCAATGAAGTTCGTGAAATGATTGAAGATGGATGTACAAAAAAATGAACTCTTCAAGTTCAATGAGAGAGAGACAGATTCATTGTACACAAGAACATGGCTACTAAAAAATAGTGATAAAATATTTCAGTATATGTGTAAGGCAAGGCCCCATATTTTTAATATTTTATTTGATATGACATGTACTAATCACATATTATTTAAATACGTTAATTGAGAAATTATTGATATGTTCTTTTTGTAAATATTTAATTAAAATTTATAAATCTTCTATTCTTTGCTGTTTGTTGTAATAAATAAAACACAAGATATTGTCCTTTGCTCTTTTTCAAAAAAAAAAAAAAGACATTGTCCTTTGCCGTTATATAAAAACAAATAGGCGTGTCGGCATGGGGAAGTCCATCAATCACCTTCTTCAATCCAACGGCCGCAGCTTCTTTATGTAAAAACAAAATACATTAATAAAATGTTATATTATTTTATTGGGGGTTATTGTTCTTCCCACAACTGCCACTACGACATCGTTTGGCTGGGATTTTTCATTTCATTTTCAAATAAACTCTCTCGTCTTATTTTTATAAGATTTTTTTCCCCATCCTTTCGCGTAAATTCGCCACTTTTCTTCTTCCTTTTCGTTCTTGATAAGGATTCGCTGATGGGTATATTGGTTTGTTGGTAATTTACAGTTTGATCGAATTGATGCGGAGGCTATCCTAAAAGGTATTCGGTGATTGATTCTCTTAAGTTTGTTCCAGTGCCTGGAAAATTTGTTGAAATGGAAGCGATGAATTCTTTCTAGTTTCGTACGTTGTCGAACACTTCAATTTCGAGCGTTGGAATAGAAAAATTCTTTATTGTGGCTGATTGACCCATCTTTATTCGGCTTCCGGTTGATATGAAATTTTCCTAGTTCTGGCTTCAGAATCTATGTTTTAATCAATTTCCTGAAGTTTTGTAAATTCGTTTGGAAATGTATGAAGTGTATGTGTTTTCATCTAAGTGAGTGCCATGGAAATTGGTATATGTTGGGTTAATGGTCCTCTTAGGAATGTAGAGATTTTGAGTTGTTTTCATCTAAGTGAGTGGATGTAAATTGTTATATGTTTGGGTTAATGGTCCTCTTAGGAATCTAGAGATTTTGAGTTGTGCAGTCAATCACCATTGGATAGATTGGTTCTTCTGTTTTAGGGTGTTTATGATGGAGAAATTAGATCATTATGAATGACATTTTAACTTCATCCTTTTCATTTCAGTCTGTGTCTTGGCAGTATCTGTTCTTTTCATTTGTATCATTTTTCCTTTTTAGGGGGATTTACAGTTTTGGGAGATGGTCACTGGGAGCAACCCTGCCATGATGTCAGCCCTAGGTGATCATCTGCAAGGGAGCAGTGGTAGTTTGGAGGAAAGTTTGCAAAATGATCTGGAATTGATTCTGCAAGCACGAAGAAGCCAGCGCATATTGGGTCAAGAAAGGAATCTTAATATTTATAGGAGCGGTAGTGCTCCACCCACAGTTGAAGGATCATTAAGTGCTGTGGGTAGTCTTTTCGGGAACTGCAGTTTCATTAATAATAACAACATTAGTGATAGAGTTAGTAATCTAGGTTTGACAGAGGATGAAATTCGGTTGCATCCAGCATATCTTTCCTATTATTATTCACACGATAACATAAACCCGAGGCTACCTCCACCTCTGATATCAAAGGAGGATTGGCGTGTTGCACAGAAGTTTCAGGGTGTTGGGTCATCGGTTGGAAGTATAGGAGACTTCAGAAATAATTTAGTTGATAATCGTCAAAATTCATCATTGTTCACAATAGAGCCAGGATGTTCTGTTCAGAATATGGAGAATGATTTAATGGAAGTGAGGAATACCAACAGAAGCAATCTCTCTGGTCAGTCTACTGAGTGGCTGAATAGAGGTTCAGATTGCTTAATTGGATTGCAGGGTACTGGGCCTGGTCCAAGGAGGAAGAGTTTTGCTGACATTCTCCAGGTAATTCACCTAGCCATTACTGTGCTCAAATAACTTCTTGCATTTTAATGGCTGGAGATGTTAATTCATATTCTTCTTTTGTCTGAATGTTATGGGAATTATTTTCAAGGTGTTTGTTGACCCTAGGATCATGGGCATCATCATCTTTTGCATATTTTGGCATGTTGACAATTGCATCACCTGTTGTGTTGAAAAATCTTGTATATTTTGCATAAAATGTTTGTTAATTCATCGATAAGGATTCCATGGATGAACTATATTTTTTTGGTTATGAGAATGTGAAACAGTTAGCTTCTTTGCTTTCATGTGGAAGACAAACTTTTACTAGTTGTCCTAGTTAGGGAAGTAAACTTATCAATATCTTTTCGGAGAACTTATAAGAGTCCATGATGAGGGTGAGCCTTGGAGTAACTGGTAAGGTTACTCCTTTGTGACTCGTAGGTCACAGGTTTAAGTCACGGAAACAACTTCTTTGTAAAAAAAAATACAAGAGGAAGGCTGTGTACAATTGTTGTCCCTCACCCGACCCTCTCAAAGCCGAAAAACTGGGTTTGTTGTGTTTTTGTGGTTATAAGAGTCCATGATAAGACTTGTTTAATTGACTTGCTGTTTCTTTTAATTCAAGAAAATCATTATACACCTTCCAAATTATATTGGGACCATATGCATGAAGTGTAAGTGATTAGATGCTAATCTTTGGGGTGTTTGGATGCGTCTCTCTGTCTCTTTCCATCTTTAGTTTTTCTCCTTTATTTGATGACACAGAATTTTTTTCGGAAACATCTTTAGGAAGTGATCTTGTATTAAAAAAGTTGTTGACATCTGTCTACGGGATTATAATATCCAGACTTCTTGGTGAGTTCTAATATGATCACACTTGCAAACCTTTGCTGAAAAATATGGCACTTCTTGTAATTAGCTTTCTCCCATTTAGGATCTGCTCTAATTATCAGAAAATCTCCAAAAGGTTTTTCTTTTTTTGACATTGGGGTTATATCTTTGTGGAAATAACATAGGGTTTATATATTCTCATTGCGCAGGTGGTTTCTCATGTTAATATGCTAGCTGTTTAATTGTTCTGATGTCTGAGAATACAGTTGACTACTAATCCTTAAGAGTCAAGCTTGAAAATGTGAGTATTAAGTGGAGTATTTTATTTCTTGTAGGATGGAATTGAACATCCTGTTCCAATATCAACTCACTTCTCACGGCCAGCAAGTCATAATTCTTTTGGTAATATCATAGATACGTCTGATCCCTGTCTTGTTGGCCTACATGAGGGGGTTGGATCAGTCGAGAGCTTGCATTCTAGAGCAGCTTCTCCTGGCTTGGTGGGAGGTCAAGGTTCTACTCTTTCTCATTCTTTGGCATATGCTCAGGGTTCACCACTGTCAAGAAGCAGAGCACCTGAACAGTTGCTAGTTGCGAGGTTGTCTAACTCTGGTCTTCCTCCTGTGGGAAGCAGAAGTGGCTTCATTGAGAATAGGAGTGTAGTTGGCACAACTGTCCAAGACATTCGTTCCTCTGGCTTGGTTGAGCTTGGTGAAATTGCTGGTACATTGTCTGCTTTAAGCCTCACAAATGTTAGACATGCCGATGAGTATAGTCATATCCAAGGTCAGGTTCAACCAGATATAAATAATCAGCCAGATTATCTTTTTAACATTCCCAATGGTCATAACCAAAGTCTTCCACAGCAACTCATTGGCCAATCGAACGCTCAATGTTTTTCTTCTTCCACCAACTCCACTGATGTATCAAGGAGAAACAGGGCCATTCAAAACCTTATTTCTTCTAGATTAGGTTCTAATAGGGAAATTGTTATCCCGAGAAGAACTTTATCCTCGGTCAATCTTCACTCAAAAATGAATTCCTTAGGCTTTGAAAGTTCTGAAGGATCAAATGCCCATCAACAAAATACAAACATCTCAAGTAAGGAGTTCGGTGGGTATATGCATAGTGCCTATTCTGTCAATCAAAAGCTGGACACAGTAATCAAGAGTGATATTGATTCAGGTTATATCTATAGTTTTATTGAACTTCTAAAACTTGTCGGCTCACTGTTCTGAACTTCTGTTTTTGCTTCAGGTTCTACTGTAGGTGGTGCTGGAGTAGGAAAATCTTTGGATAAACTTGGAAATCAAGTTGATAGTGGCATTCATTCTTCAGATGTGGAGCCATACTATAGTCAATATTTGCAAAGGACTTCTGATAATGCAACTTGCGATGAGAGTACTTCAAGTGATCCTCAGATTAGAAATTACTTAGGCATGTCAAGTAGAGGTATAGAGGGGATTCAGAACGCATATCTCAAGTCATTACTTGCTCAACAGAAGCAACAATTTGAGGGAACACTTTTTAACTCTGGCAGTTTGAATCAAGGGTACTATAAGAATCCATCCTATGATCTCCAAATGTCATATCCAGGAAACTCGGTCGCAAGTTTTGTACTTCCTTCTGCCAGATGTGGAAGTTTTCAGAATGAGCAAGTTGCACTATTTAATTCCACGATGAGAAACTCCAAGGCAGGATTCATTGGTTCATTGAACTCTGATACTCGCAACAATGTGGAAAAGAAATATGTGTCATCTTTATTAGATGAGTTTAAGACCAACAAGACAAGGTCCTTTGAACTCTCAGACATTGTTAACAATGTAGCTAAATTCAGGTAATGCCATCACTTGATTTATCTTTTATTTCACTCCTGAGGCATTTATGTATAAAGTTTAACATATGTTCTTGCATGATATTGAAAATGCAGCATGGACCAGTACGGTAGTCGCTTTATTCAACAGAAATTAGAAATTGCCACAGTTGAAGAAAAGGACAAGATATTCCCGGAGATTATTCTTCATGCCCATGTCTTGATGACTGATGTGTTTGGAAATTACGTCATTCAGAAGGCATGTTCTTCTTAATTGGAAATATGGCAGCCAAGTAGCTATCATTTATCTCATAGTTACATTCTTGTTCTTGAATGTGCAGTTTTTGGAGCAT
This sequence comes from Erythroxylum kunthianum, assembly GCA_024582655.2. NCBI lineage: Eukaryota > Viridiplantae > Streptophyta > Magnoliopsida > Malpighiales > Erythroxylaceae > Erythroxylum > Erythroxylum kunthianum. Next base: position 1,483,165 of record JANIMX020000550.1, read on the forward strand.
GGTTCAGAACATCAAAGATTGGAGTTTGCCAGCCAACTTACTGGTCATGTCTTGCCACTCAGCCTTCAAATGTATGGGTGCAGAGTAATCCAAAAGGTTCCTTCTAGATCCACTTAATCATAATTTTATGTACACGTGTGCTTGCATCTGATCACAATTTGTTGAGGGTTGATTTCACGTGATTGAACACAAAATATGCTGCCTTCTGTTGTATTAAGGAAAAAAAGTACCTTTGATATGCTACATATAAGAAAGGTGCTATGTCCTTGAATTCAGTTAATGCAAGTGCAATAAAAAAACAGCCATTTCACTTGTAATGCTAGCTCTTTTAGTTTCTGTTTCACCTAATGTTTTATGAACTTGTTAACTGCTGCTTTAATGTTTTGAATCCGAACCTGTTTTTGGTGATTTTAATTTTACCGTAGGCATTGGAGGTGATTGATGTAAATCACCAAATTCAAATCGTGGCAGAGCTTGATGGTTCTATTATGAAATGTGTTCGTGATCAGAATGGTAATCATGTTATTCAGAAATGTATAGAGTGTGTCCCTGAAGATCGAATTCAGTTTATCATCTCATCCTTTTATGAACAAGTTGTGACACTTTCCACCCATCCTTATGGCTGCCGTGTCATTCAGGTTAGGAATCTCTGGGCTTTGTGCAGATTTACTGTTTCAGGTTTATAAATTATTTGTTTATTCATTAATTCGAAAAAAATTATTTATTTATTGTTTCTTCTGACACAGAGGGTCCTAGAACATTGTAAAAATTTAAAGACCCAGCAAATTATTATGGATGAAATTATGCAATCTGTTTGTGCTCTGGCACAAGACCAGTACGGTAATTATGTTATTCAGGTAGGACTCTCCTTTTGTCTTGTCCTAATATTGACTTGAGTGGACAGAAGTCCTTTTTTACAGTTGATTGGTTTTGGCATATTGAGTTTATCTCAAAAGGATATGGACATGATTTTTCTTAGGTTGCTCTTTGCTTTTTTGAATGCTCATGTTCTACCCTGTACATGCTCATGATACTGGCCTTCTCTCTTTTGCTTGATAGCATGTTCTGGAACATGGTAACCAAAAACAGCGGTCTGCTATTATTAGCAAGCTTGCAGGACAAATAGTAAATATGAGTCAGCAGAAATTTGCTTCCAACGTTGTTGAGAAGTGCTTGACTTTTGGTAGTGCTGAGGAGCGTCAACTCCTGGTGAACGAGATGCTTGGTTCCACTGATGAAAATGAACCCTTGCAGGTTGGGGCCACCATGTTGAGTATTATAGATTCTTAGTATACATTAAAAAATGCATAAGAAAAAGAAATTAGTACACTTAATTGGCCTTGTTCTACTGTGCGGTAACCCAACAAAAAGTGAGTACAGCAGTGAATTTATATTCTATCAATAATACCAGATAGTACAATCTGTAATTTCTGACTTCCGAAATTTTTCATCACCCAACAAAATCATTCTTCCATTAACCATAAACTCAAACCGTTCTTCCACCACTTACAATTCAACCTCGTTCAAACAACTAGCCATAAGTTCAACAGCTTAGTTAGTGCATATGTTTCATCATCTATAATCCAGTAATACTATGCACTATAATTAAATAGATAATTGAGTTTGAAACATAGATGTCAGCACGGTTTTTGAACTATTCTGTGTTCTGATTAATGGGAACAATTTCACCTTTGATGCATTTTTCTTGTGAGGTTGAAACTCGACGAATTAACTTGTTCCTTTTACACTTGAAACTGCAGGCCATGATGAAAGATCCTTTTGGAAATTACGTTGTGCAAAAGGTTATTGAAACCTGTGATGACCAGAATCTTGAGTTAATTCTTTCTCGTATCAAGGTTCATTTGAATTCACTAAAGAGGTTCACTTACAGTAAACATATTGTTTCGCGTGTAGAGAAGCTCATCGTTACTGGAGGTTAGAGATCCTTGCTTGTGCACAAAGAATTAATTTTATAGTAGATATTTCTAGCTGCTTGTCTTTCCAAGAGTATTTATAGTTGGTTTGCTCATTACTCTTTTCTTTGATTTGCAGAAAGGCGCATAGGATTATCATCCTCATTCTGCTCGTAGATTACATTTTAATCAGGAAATGCTGAGTAACTCTTTTTCCTGTGTTAATTCGTAGAGGATGGTTTTCATCAGCTATCAACTCAATTAATTATTTTCTATGGAGATCTTTAGATGTAAATAAACGTGAAATTAACAGGCCTACCGAATAAGATGATTTCATCTCTGATATGTGTAAATACGATCTTATGTAATTCAATAGACTCCATGGGAAAGGCTAGTGTAGGTAGATCATAGAGGCAATTTGTATTGGCTTATTTAGTCTTTCAGGAAATACTATAACATTGTCTATAGTATGTAAAGAGGAAATAAACGCAATGTTAAGAAAATAGGAAAAAGTTGCATCTTGTTCTATTTTGATGTTATTTGAGCAAAGAAATCGAGATGCAAGTGAAGTTACAGCAAAGATGATAATTGCATGGAATTCTTGTGACCCCCACCCAACCTTTATGTATTTTTACATGGCAATTCCTTTTCTGGAGTCTGGAGACACCTAATAAATCAGAGTACCACTTTCTTTTCCTAAAAAGTAGCGGAATTTCGTTGCTCAATCTTTTCTTGTACATCATTTAGATCTGATATATCTGTCCCTGCTGTCACGAACCGACTTATCGTGGACTCGACTTGTCACAATTCCACTAAGTGCGAGTTCGTGACACTGTCCTCTGTGGGAAAGAAAAGGAGCTCAGACCAGGCCTTTCAAACGGTTTTAGCATCATTTGACAGAACTATCAGGACATTCTTGGCAAGGCAAGGTATACTTTTATTGACATTAGTTCAATCATTTCAAATTACTTGTCACTTCTTAGGTACAAAATAGTGTCTACGGACTGTATAACATACCAACAGTGACAGTTCAAAGATTTGGGAAGCCTGTTTTCCTGTTCTCTATAGTTTTGGCATTGCCCGATACTCTTCTTCTCTTTTGTTGCATATAGCACCAAGAAAGAGTAAATGGAGTGGGCTAAAAGAGCTCTATGTTCTTCACAACTAGAAAAGATTAAGATGTCATCAATGTAGACTGTCACAAAGTCTGTCAATCCTTTGAAGCAATTGTCCATTTTTCTTT
>JANIMX020000550.1:1940430-1951854 GCA_024582655.2 Erythroxylum kunthianum
AATATTTTTAATATGAGGTTTATATAATATAATATATAACATATGTGTTTATATAGTATATAATATAATATGTAATATATGTGTTTATATAATATATAATATATGTCACGCCGTATTAGACTCTGTATAATTACGCGGATATTATTTAATTTATGGTATATGAGTTATATTAGTTAGTCAGGTAAGGAGAGTATTAAAAGTCAAACTCGTATTAAATAGTTAGATCATACCAAGTACTTGAAATGTACTAGTTACTCCTATCCATAAACTAATACGGTGTATCAAATGAGCCATAATAGAGTCGAGATCTCTCGTACAAGAGGAGGTTTATATTGGTGAAGGTTGTTTTTGGTTGATATAGGTGGATTTTATAATTATTATTTTATTAGTCTTTGTTAAATAAATTATTGAATAAATGAGAATAAAAAAATGAAATAATTCAAACAGATACTTATATGTTAAGTAATTATTATTTTTAAAATTGAGATAAACTTTATGGTTGTAAATTTTTTGAATTGAAATGTTCGTCACTTGGCCCACCATTTTTGAGGATTATGGTTGTGGTTAGATGAAGCAAACATGCCCTCCAAGAACACTGTACCAAACACTTGCTACTGCTTACTAATTACCAATACCTATAGGCCATAGTGTGTGAAACAAAGGAAGCAATTTGTGGGGTGAATTAATGAGACATGTACTTTACTAGGCTTATACGGAGTATGGTCAAAGAAATCCACATCTGTTGACCTGCTTTGGTTAAAATATTAACAGAGCACACGACACGAGCAAACCCACCGCTCGCGGCACATCGGCAGCCCCAACTCGCGCGTCCACAGGCTTTAGTAATTAATTAATGTTGAGACAGCCAATGTGTTTCAATGTAATGTAACCGTAGCCATTGCCCATTTTACGAAATTCTTTGATGCTTGCTCCTCACGTGGTGCTACTAGACACCAATGACCCACCCCCTTCTTGCTTATTACATGATACTGCAACTAATCCCAAGTCAACCACATAAACAAACCTTTTTTTCTTTCTTGGGACAACAACTCTGGTATATTATCGTGTTACTGTTTAGTGAAAGTATGAAATCAAGATGCCATGTATTGAATTGAATGATGTAATTTGCATTTATTCTTATTTTTTACTAACACCACTATCCCATTCAATAATCAATCCTCTCTAAATTTGACTTTCCCCAAGTTGCTCTTGGTTTGCGCCTTTAAAGAATTGGGTAACTAACTATGATTAGCCTTTGCTGAACCTAATGCTAGTTTTTAAGTTTAATTGTCCCATTTTGGTTCAAATATTAACAATATCTCCAAGCCCTTAGAACCAATACTACAAAGACAGTTTACCATCAGTGGGTGGGTCACATATCAACACTTTTCACTAGTTACGACCGAGATTCGGAGCTGGGGCCCAAACTGGGCCTTCAATTTGTCAATCGCACGCTTTTTTGACGTCAACTTCTGACACGTTGCAGTCTCTTACACAATTCCCTCCACGTACGGTACCATCTTTGTCATTTAGCTGTCACGTTCACGAGTTCGATACGATTACTCCAAACTCGATACAATTTCTTTTCATAAACACTTTCTTTGGTCAAAAATTATGGGAAGTATGTTGTAGAGGGGAAGGTTACTCAAGAAAGACAACACACATGCTTCTAAGTCAGTATTCTGTATCATTTCCCCTTTCTGTTTGTCTGTTCCTTGGAATGTTTGAAAAAACTTTTCATGACCAGAGCCAGAGAGAATATTCAAAATAGTTTTAATTTGATTTCTCTATTGAAATTCGATTTTTGAAAATATCCTTATTTAAGACGATGTTTTGGTTTCCATATAAAATCCAAAAAATCAATATAATTAAAACCATTTGGATTCATACTAAAAGAATGGTGTCCAACTCCTTCGTAGAAAGACCGACCAAGATCGTGATCAATTATTTGGATTTTGAACGAAACCCTTATAATGAACAACTTTAATTTGTCCTTACTTTCAATGTCTCTATCAACTGAATCCCCTTTGGACTGTGATTGGTTTAATCTCCAAGTCACACGCAATAGCCCAGGGTTGGTTTTGTTGTCCCCAAATCCTACTCTAAAAAGGGTAACTTGATTTTACACGAACCTTCTTAGTCTCACGTAGTTGCATTTGGGCAAGACAATTAACTAGCGATGACCAAATCATCTCTTCCAACCAAGAAATCAGGAGCCTACTTAACCACCGGTGATAAGTCTTTTGAGTGTTTGACTAACGACCCATACATAGGAATGATTCAGTTGAGAGTTAACCATGATTAATCCCGAAGAGTGAGGAACATGGTCTAGATACACAAATATTATTATGGTCAAATGTATACTGTTAGGATTTGGCTGTCTGTTGCCTTGATTTCAGAGATAAGTAACTTTGTTTTACTTTCGACAATATTGTGATAAGAACCTTAAAATCTCGACCTAGGGATCATTCCAAATTTTGTTGGGATTTGGGTGATATTTTTTTTTCCTTTATGTCCACATTTTAGTTCTATTATTATTTTGGTCCTCCGTATATGTATAAAAGGTTCCTCGATGTTTTTTTTATTTTTTATCTTTTCATTTTTACACTTCAAGACAGTGAATATAAGTCTATAAGAACTGGAGACAAAGATGAGACCAAACGAAACTGTTAGTTTGAGATCCGAAGAACAAGCAAGTAGATTTATATTAGATAATAGAAAAGAAGAGACAAAAGAATAAGGTAATGAAGGGGTGTCGTAAAAAATCAAGGAACTGGAACCAAAATGATCTTTCTTTCTTTCAAGTTTGAGTTTCAGCCGAGTCGTGTCTTAGGTGGTGGACTACTGTGATCCTAAACTATCCAAAACAACCACTCCAACCCTCTGTCTCTCTCTCTCTCTCTGCTCCTAAACCCAACAGCAAAGACCCTCCCTTTTGTTTTTATCCTCTCTCTCTCTTTTCACCCTTAAGAAGTCTGGTCGGCAACGACACCCTCAAGTCTGAATCCATGCACACTCTCGTAGCCATGTTAAATTCCCTTTGGTCTTTGACCTTTTTCACTTGCTCAACTCTTTCTTTTTCCTGTATCTCTCCCCTTCTTCCTTGCTTTCTTACAAACTCAACCTTGCTCTATTAACTTATTCTACTCCATTCAGAAGCTCTGGGCTTGCTTTTCTTCATGTAAAGTTCGAGTCTTGGAGAGTTTTCAATTATTAACTCAAGTTTGGTGCTTTTTAGCAGTTGCATTCTCTGTCTTACTCTCTGTTTCAGAGAACTCAGAGTGGGTTGTAAGTTATCTTCTTTCTTTTTCTCTTTTTCTCTTTTGCTGTTACTGATTCTCGGGATCTGTTACTGGTCAATATAATTGTACGTTTCAAGTTTTAACAATAACAAAGTCTTCAACTTTAGCCTTGTAAACTTTGGGGAAATTCAAAAGCCAATATATGTGCTCTATCTTTCTGTAATTGGATAAAATTCAGGTGTTGTACAGATTCTTCAAAATCAATACTTGCAGAACAAAGAAATGATGAGAGACGTTGTAACATCCCAGGAAGAACAAATGAGAGTTGCAGAGAAAGGTCTAGATTCACAACTCTGGCATGCCTGTGCTGGTAGTATGGTACAAATGCCACCACTGAACTCTAAAGTTTTCTACTTTCCCCAAGGCCACGCCGAACATGCTCAAGGCAATGTAGATTTTGGTCGTTGTCGCGTTCCGGCTCTCATCCCTTGTCGTGTATTGGCCATTAAGTACATGGCCGATCAAGAAACCGACGAGGTTTATGCCAAAATTAGGCTAATCCCACTGAGCAACGCCGAAATGGGGTTCGCAGATAGCTGTGCCAGTGATGATAACATGCTGTTCAGAGGGGCTAATAGGATTGAGTCTCAAGAGAAGCCTGCTTCTTTTGCCAAGACATTGACTCAATCTGATGCAAATAACGGAGGTGGGTTCTCTGTTCCGCGTTATTGTGCTGAGACAATATTCCCAAGATTGGACTACAGTGTGGAGCCTCCTGTTCAGGCCATTATTGCCAAGGACGTCCATGGCAATAACTGGAAGTTTAGGCATATCTACAGAGGCACACCTCGTCGCCATTTGTTGACTACTGGATGGAGTAATTTTGTGAATCACAAGAAGCTTGTAGCTGGAGACTCTATTGTGTTCTTGAGGGCAGAGAATGGGGACCTTCGTGTTGGTATTAGGCGTGCCAAGAGAGGTTTAGGTGGTGGTGGAAATGAGAGTTCATCTGGGTGGAACTCATTTTCAGGCTACTCTGGGTTCGTGAGGGAAGGCGAGAGTCAGGTGATTAGGAGTAATGGGAGTACGGAAAAGAAGGGAAAAGTGAGGGCTGAATCTGTTATAGAGGCTGCAACTCTTGCTGCCAAAGGGCAGCCATTTGAGGTTGTTTACTATCCAAGGGCGAGTACTCCAGAATTTTGTGTAAGAGCTTCTGCTGTGAGGGACGCAATGCAGATTCAGTGGTGTCCAGGTATGAGATTCAAGATGGCTTTTGAAACTGAAGATTCGTCTCGCATAAGCTGGTTCATGGGAACTATTAATTCTGTTCAGGTTGCTGATCCCTTCCGCTGGCCTAATTCTCCGTGGAGGCTTCTTCAGGTTCCTCATTTTTTCGATATAGCCAGTTCTGCATACATGATATTTTCCTTTATGGACCTACTATTCTTGTGTGAAATATCTGTTTAATGTATTAATTCGTTAATGTAGTCTCCATTCTTTAAACATCACAAGCACTGAGGTTATAACTTGAGTTGGGTTGACTATGAGCTCTTGTGCGAATTGCCACTTAAGGCATAACCTATAAGGATGCTGAAAAGCATGATCTGCCTACCTGCTACCCTACTTTGCTAGAAACTACTCTGCTTTAGACTTAATCCATATCCTATTCACAAACTTTTTGTTTGTCTTAAATCCATACTTTTGCAATGTATTCATATCATATGCTGTACTCATTTCACTCTATCAACTATCCTCTGCTGCAAATTTCCCAAAAAAAAAAATCTCCTTGTTGCATCCTTTCAATTTTACTATAACTTCAGGAAGGCTTGTGAAATAGACTCTAAGTTAGTATTTTTTGATCGGGCTTGGTACGGTTTGCACATCAAGAATTCTTACAAACATCCTGCATTATGCATGTTATATGCTTTAAACACTCAAGTCCTTAGTTTAATTTCCATTAACTTTGGTTGCAAACATCTTCTTTCAGGTAGCATGGGATGAACCAGATTTACTGCAGAATGTAAAGTGTGTGAATCCATGGTTGGTTGAATTGGTATCAAACATGCCAGCCATTCAAATCTCACCCTTTTCACCCCCTAGAAAGAAGTTGAGACTTCCTCAACCTCCAGAATTTTCCTTAATTGGCAAACTTCCAGTGCCTTCATTTGCTGGGAATCCACTTGCATTGAACAGTTCCCTATGTGGTGTTTCAGACAACATTCCTGCAGGCATACAGGGAGCCAGGCATGCTCAATTTGGACTATCTTCACCGGATCTCCAGTTCAATAAATTACAATCGGGTCAGTTTCCAACTGGTTTCCAGCAGCTTAATCATGTTGCACCTCCATCAAGAATCCCCAATAGCAACTTCTTGGGCGATTCAGCAAATAATGACAATGTTACATCCTTATTGACAAGTGGAAACCCTACTCAGGGTCTGAAGAAAAATGTTGAAACAAAGATGCCTCACATTGTTTTGTTTGGTCAGATAATCTTCACTGAGCAGCAGAGTTCTCAAAGCTGCTCCGGTGATACTAATGGAAACAGTTCTTTAGAGGGGAATCAAGATAAGACGGCAAATTTTTCTGATGGTTCTGGTTCCGCATTACTTCAGAATGGTCCACAAGAAAATTCTTCAGATGAAGGGTCTCTCTGGTACAAAGATAAACATAAATTTGATCTCAGTCAGGAGAGTGGTCACTGCAAAAATTTTATGGAATCAGAGGATGAAGGTCGAACTCTTGATCTGTCGGTTCTTGGTTCATATGATGAGCTGTATGGTAAGCTGACCAACATGTTTGGCATTAGGAGTTCAGAGATGCAGAGCAATGTGCTTTACCGGGATGCAGAAGGGGCGATGAAAAACGCTGGAGACGAGCCCTTCCAGTAATTTCATGCACATTTCAACTTCCTGATTTCATTTAACTGGTCTTTCTGTTGTTTCTGTTTTGTCCTTATCAAGATTGTTTACAGAAGTTATTTCTGATTGTTGGTGCAGTGAGTTTTTAGAGTCAGCTAGAAGGTTTGTCATTCTGGCAGATTCAGGCAGTGACACCATAGGGAGAGGGAGGTAGTTTAGGGTGAACTCCAATCAAATTGTATAGTTTGCAAATCCTTTGTGTTCTTTTGTACTCTTTGTTTGGATGTCTTCATCCAATTTTGCGAACGTTGTAGCTCTTTTTGTAGCCATATTTACTTACCAGTTTCATAGAACAATGGTGGTAATTTAGTTTTCCTTTTCTTTCTAGATTACGTACGTATTAGATTAGATTCATGCAAACTTTGTTTTAAAAATATATCGAGATATTAATTATATATAATTTGAAACTCACTCAACCGTTTTTAATTTTATTAATCTTTTTATTATTTGCTCATACACTGTAGTGACTGTACTCAAAATTCTAATTAGCAGAAACTTATGAGTACCTCATCCAAATTATAAGTTGGGAACAAAAAACAAAGGAAGAGTTTATGAGATTTCCTGAAAGGTCATAGTTTCGAGTCACGGAAGCAATATTTTTAGAAAAAAATACAAGAGAAAAATTACGTACCATCGATATCTCTCACTCAATCTTCGTAAAGTAAAAAAAATTGAGTTTATTGTTGTTTTATTTTATTATATGTCTAATTGATATTAAGAAAACATGCCCATTTCAGTAGAATTGAATAAGAAAATTAGTATCTTTCTTGAGATTGAAACAAATTATTTTGCTGCTAAGCAACCAAATTGTGATTTAAATAGATAACATGAAGATCTTGTGATGATTTCTGATAAGAACATGACAGGATGGATTACGTAGACCAAGTGTCATGCCTCTGGTAAGGGGGGAGGGGAGAATGCAAGTCAAAATGTTGGAGTTACCAGTCAGTGAAAGCATTACAGGTGAAATGACAACTATTCAGTTATTTGTTTAAGACAGACATTATTATTATTGACAAGGTGACATGCTGTGCACGTAATGGTGCTAAAAGCTCATGAACTATTTAACTCGAAGCATGTTTTTACATTAACTTGACATCGACTATAGTAATAATACCTAGAATCTATAGGGTTAGGTTTAGGTTTATGTTGCAGATTCAAAGTGGCCGTTTCGTTGTACAGCAAGCACATCTGGAGCGCCTAAAAGAGTTGCTTTCAAAACTGCAATAAATGAAGCTATTGTTATGCCGCATAAAAGGGGTCAAGTCAAATATAAACCATGATTTCTCGGGATTCGAATCTCCATACATTATTCCAACAGGGCATTAACCAGAGTTAATTGAACTTCTATTATTATTAGTTCGGTTCGGTTATTTTATTACGTTGACATCTAAGGCAGACAAAGATTCGTAAGTCATGGAATCCATGTTTGCTCATCACAAACACTCTCTACCTACCACTGCTTGATCTTCACACTGCATGCGTTCAAACTAGAAGATTCAATTTCTAATCTCTTAATCACTTATTTGTTTATGGCGTGAACATTGGGATACTTTTACATGCACGACAACTTCAACATTGGAGGAGACAGACGGACCACTACCTATTTGTACTATCGAATAGTCCTGTGGTTGGAATGTTAGTTTTCGTTGTAGATGACATGTTCACTTCTTTCAATGAAATGCGACAAAAGAAAAAACTCTTCGACTCCCACCACCTTTCCTTCGCATAATCTACGTTTGGTTGGTCATAGAAAATGTGAAGTTGTGCATGTTTCAAGATCCTCATATGTATTATAAGCATACTATTTATGACTGATAATGCTTGTCTTTGACATTTAAAAGCTAGTAAAGAACCGTTTGAAAACAAGACTGAGGCTTAGATAGAGGAGCCACATTTTTCCACTCATGCAGAGACGTAGATGTTATATAAATTTGGGGATCGAAACTCACAATCACGGATAAGGATAATGAAATAGAAGCAATGACATTATTCACCATTTTCATATAAAAATATGTACATGTACTCATATTTTCGTCTACTTTTAATTAATCATTATAAACTATTTAACTGAAAATTTTAGTTTGTTTTATTAAGCTTATGTTTTCTTATTTTTATTTTCAAATTTACCAAAAAACGTAAGTTCAGTCTTAATTTCACAACTTCGTAATATAAAAAATAAGTATGATTTTTACCAATTTTAAAAACCAGACTGAAAGTTAAACCAATTTAAGATTTAAAAGGGTCAACCGGTATTAGACCGCTGACCAACTGATTACCCTTAGCAAAACTTTGGGTAAAACGATCAATATCAAACATGGGAAGCTTGCTTCACAACCTGCAAGCTAAATTATAACTCTATTAATCGCCAGCTTAGACTTCTCACAGTTACTTAGCTTACAAAAGAATCTTAGTGGCAGTCATTGCCTTGACGGGTATAAACTCGACTTTTCTGCTGTAGAATTCTCGCTGTCTGATCTCTTTCAATATACACTCGACAGAGATCTAAATGAAGAACTAACGCTTCAAGACTTTCTGATACACAGGATCCTCATACGAGACAAGTGTAGAGCATACTTGTTTATAAACTATTCTTCCTTCCTTTGGGTATTCATATTACTCAAGACTTAGGTTTTCAGAAGAGAGAGATGTGTTTAGAGAGAAACCATGTAAGAGAAACACACAACTTTCTTTTGATTTCAGCGTATCTACAAACGAAGTCGAGACTTGCTTTTATAGCTGAAGCAAAGGATCGACATGATTACAACAAGCCAAACAACTTTAAAAAGAAGATATCACTTTAGAAAATTATATATCTCTTTATGCTACAAGTCAAACAACTTTAAAAAAGAAAGGTTCTCATCAGTACATTTTACTAAAGCAAATAGTAAAAAGCTAAAAAGTGGGAGACAAGAGTCCCACCAATACTTATCACACAAGATAAGAGGGAATCTTGCACACTGCATGCCAAAGAGAAGGGTCTACACCTTTAATCAATGTCAGGGTCTGGTGGAAAGTCCGTGTCAAGAGATTGTCATTTATCTATTAAGGCTAGATGATGGTTGATCTCTTTAGGATCCCATGATTTAGGCCAAGCAATATCTGGATCTGGAATAGTAATGGATTGGTTTAAACCATGTCTAGAATGGATGGGACGAGTGTTAGTGGTTGCTCCTGATTGAATTGGACTATTGGCAGTGGTGTCCGTTGCACGGGCTTGAGAGGGTGAAGCTTCTTCAACCCGAGGTCTTTTTCTTGATGGTTGTGGATTACTGGGAAAAGGGTCAGCTATCAAATTATAGCCAAATTTACCCCATTGGGCAAAGGAATTCCAATAACCATCAGAACGGGATCGAGGTTCTGTAACAGAATAATTTGAAGCATAGGGACCAAAGGATGTGCAATGCAATGCATAGCTTGTGGAGGATGATACTTATTCATTTGATCAAGCTGAGCAAACAGTTTTGTCATGATCTGAGGAGATGACTGAGGCCAATGTGGAACAAACTTCCATAATTGCATATGACTGATACTACAGACATAACCAAACTGAGTGAGGCTATAAGGACGATGGATGATATAGAAGACAAAGTTTTTACGATCTGTCAAGGGAGTATCTCATAACCTATGTCGATACAGAATAGCACTGAGCTGAGACTTCCATTTTCGTAATGGTTGAAACCATTCCAAAAATGTCCATAAAAGGGAATTACTATTGCACTGATATGATAGATGGCAATAAAGATGCAGTGGAGAAATAGCTAGAGGACATACATACAAAGCTGACAAGGCCCAAAGATACCAAAGAGTGGTTTCATCCAAACTGTTGTACATAAAGAGGAGGATGAACTTAAAAGGTTGTTGGACATCAAACACTTTGGGGACTATCTATTTTTTGACTAACAAAAGATGGAGATAATAAAACAAACTCTTCCGAAGAAAAAGAGTAACATCTTCTATCAATTGTGGTGTTTCTCCGATAAGAGGGAAAGAACGTTTATGTTTAGCAAAGAGAGGTAATTCCATATTAAGAAGTAGAAAATAATTGAGTTGAGAAGAAAGGATAAACAAAGACTCACGATTCTTATAACTAAAATCTGTGAGTGTAAGATAAAACCGATCTGAGTATTTATATGCAGATGAATCTTCCTAAGGAAGGAACTTTGGGTCGGTGGAGACAACTGTGAGTGGAATTGCTGTAGCTTTACCGGCTACTTTGTTAGAGGTATATTCTGTCACAAGAATCTTATCTCAAATATGTGGATACTGAGTCATTGCTGATGACATAAAGAAGATAGCAGAGTTTGCTTCTTGAAGAAGACGCCTATCCAGTGGATGTTGCGTCAGATGTTTTTGTTTTTTAGTGTCCACTTATTGATCAGAAATCCAAGGTGGATTATGATCAGATTTCCAAGGTAGGAAATAACTCTGTGGAATTCCTTAGATAGTTTTCATGTGTTGAAGACCCCAAGGTGGGGTATACTGCTTTACGACATCCATAAAGGATGCAAGAAGATTATTATGATCCTCGTCGTCTGTTGATGAGTACAGTAGGATTACAAAAATGTAACAGAAGGTTTGAAACCTTATGGGCTTAAAGATAAGGGTCATGGCCCGTTGAAACAGTGATGGAGCCACTTTCAAACCAAAAGGCATGACAGTTCATTGATATTGTGCATTTGGAATGCAGAACGTTATCTTGTACCTTTCATCTGGATGTAAGCCAATTTTCCAGAAACCTGTTTTAAGATCAAATTTAGAAAAGATATTAACTTGCTTCAGAAATAATACCTGTGTATTGATTTTCAGCAATACAAACTTGTCGTCTTGCAAGAACATATTCAGAGGCTTATAGTCAATCACAAACCTTTTCTTGCCACGTCTCTGTTCAGCCCTTTTGTTCACATAAAAGGCCTAACAAGCCCAATCTGACTTTGTGGGCTCAATTAACACTTGTTGAAGAAGTATTGCACATTCTTCTTGGGCTAGCTTTAACTCTTCTGGATTCATACCCCTGTGGGTCGCTTTTGTAGGATTGATGTCTTCATTTTTCTTAAATGGAAGACGGATAAAGAATTCCTGATTCATCCAGAGTGGAGTTGGATGTTGGAACTGAGAATGATTCTCGGGACAGTATTCCAACAACTGATCTTTAAGTTCTTCATATAGTTGTGGAACTTGAGTAAGCTCAAAGAGATTATGGATAGTTGTGTATCCTTTGAACTGAGCTCTGCATCGAATACCATTAGGTAGGATCTGTAA
>JANIMX020000550.1:2032073-2042749 GCA_024582655.2 Erythroxylum kunthianum
AAATTAATTATATGACATGCACATCTAATATGAAAAAATTTGCCACCAAAAGAAGGACGACACAAATTTTCAAGTTCATTAATTGCAACCGTATTAGCGGTTGCACTATCCATAGAAATTGAAAAAAAATTATGGACTAAACTATACTCTTCTAAGATCATATTCATCATTCTTCATAAATTTTCAGCACTATGTGATTCATCAAAAACTCCATATGCAATATTCTTTTTTTTTTGTAAATTCCAATCATCATCAACCCAATGACATGTTATACCTAAATATGAATGTGTTTGCTAATGATCACTCCAAATATCACAACATAAAGAATCATGGCCGTTAAAATTATGAAAAAAATTGCAATGCAACTTTGCCTTGTCTATAAAGTTTTTAACTGTTCGTGTTAATGTAGTTCATGAAATTCTTGTTGCAGAAGGATTTAATACATTTTGGCAATAATTTACAAAATTTAATTAATTTTTCACCAAAACTAAATGAAAGATGTTCAATTGAAACTAATTTTGCTAATTCTTTATGATTTTTGGTATCGCTATATTGAAATAAAAAAGTAGGATTATGAGACGTATACCTAGTTATTTGTGTCTGAGATTTTAAAATACTTGTTTCTGTGGGATGTTTGGTGTTCAAATGGTTGCGGAGAGTTTCATATCCTCCTTCACTCTTCCATTTAAATACATGTCCACAATAATTGCAGATCATGTTGAACATTTTTTCTTCACTGGTTGAAATATTTTTGTAATGCTTCTCGAATATATCTGATTTAATCAGAGGTTTTCGTGCTGTTGGTGTAGGGTTGGATTGCTGACTTTCTTGTATACTGCCATATTTTTTATCGTCACCAACCTCCACATGCACATCAATGGGTGGAAAATTGTGTATAATTGACGTCAAGCGAAAACATTGATTCATATAAACTTTGTTCTTTCACTTGTTTTCCCTTACCCGTTGTTTTTTAGGAAGACTTTTTTGTAGTATATAATATTAATATGTAATAATATAAGTAATAACTGAGTTGACAATAATAATGTAAAATAATAGATGTAGTAATAATTGAAAGTAAGAAAAATAATAGAAATTAATAAAATAATTGTGAATTGTGGATGATGGAAAGTGTTAATTGAGAGAAAGAAAGAGAGACATAAATTGTAGCTGTAGCGAGAGAAATTGTTGGATAGAATGATGTATTTATAGATAGAATCATAGAAATTATATTATTAAAAAAAGTGTGTGTATGTGGTGGTGTAACCGCTGATAACCAACGGTTACTTTTTTGAAATGTTTTTTAAAATCAGTTTAACCAACGGTCTAGAACCGCAAATGAACCAACAGTTAAACCGGCGGTTCACGATTTTTAAACTAATCTAACCGTGACCGAAACCCTGTGTAATAGTTCTGGTCATGGTTTTAGAACCGTGACCGTGATCAACGATTCCTGAACCATAACTGGCAATTCCACAGTTAGGAACCTGATCGTGGTCAGGCCTACATTAAACCGGCGATTCCACTGTTAGGAACCTGACCGTGGTCAGACCTACATTATCTTTTATTTGTACTTTCAATTTAACATTTGTAACTTTTGAAATTATTTTATTTGTTTTTTCACAAATATTTTGAGAATAAGATTGAATTATGCATGACCACTTCCTTGGACTATGATGTATCTCTTCACTGAAAGTAACATTATTTACAGATGCATATATATTAAAGGAATAAATATAAATATTATATTTAAAATTGTATAGATTTTTATTAATATTTTAATTAAAAAATTATAAATCACTTGCTATCTCAATTACTACTACATTTGTTTTTTTTATTACAATTAACAATACTTAGTCAATATAAATTAAGATCGTTCCTCGACCTCTGCTAATTTTATGGTTAAAATAATAATATTTAGAGGGTGTTTGGTTGAGTTGATTGGGGTAGCTAATAGCTGATCGGGCCTCAATCAGCTCTTTAGTTCTATTTGGTAAAAAATTCTTATCAGCTATTAGTAGATGTTTAACCCCTAAACAGCTCATGATACAAAAAGTCACTTAACTTAACTTTTTACCATTAGCTCTTAATAAAATTTGAAAATTTCTTTTTTATCCTCATTTTCTTTTTCACGTTACCCTATCGTTTTGCCTCCCTTATTTTTTTTCTGCTTCTACGTCCCTCTTCTTCTTCGCGTCTCAAGAATACAGGTTTTTACTTCTCCCTATTTTTCATGTTAACATTTTATGTCTCTGTGTTTGAAAGAAACAATTATTTCTGACACCCATCACGTCAACGTCTGCTACATAACTTTTTCACGTTAATTGTTCTGTTCTTGGCCTGAAAAAGAAATAACCTAATTGATAAAAAACTTATTATATAGATAAATAGATGAATAGCTACTGAGATGTCACGTTAACTGTTATGTTCTTTTTCACGTTAATTGTTCTGTTCATGTATAATATTTGTTTATAGATGAATAGCTACTGAGATGCTATATTAACGTCTGCTACATCACTTTTTCGCTTTTTCACGTCTTCTTCATCACTTGTTCATGTATAATTGTTATTTCTGATGTACTTTCCATTCAATAATAACAATGTCCTATCCTGAACTAATACCAATATGAATTGTGGGCCCGATAAAGGTCATACGCATGGGGTAGTAAACGGACAATAGTTGTTCCAAAAAAGAAGGTATAGGCATAAATCACAAAAGTGAGTGAGTGAGGCTCCTATAGATTTACTTTTTTCTCAAATTTAATTTTAGTAGTTCAATGATTGTTCAAAAGTACATTTTAGATTAAAATATTTATTTATGGTTATTATGTCTTTACAATTCTTATATTATTTTTAATTGATACTTCAATTTTTCTATATATATGTGCATATTTGTTGTCTCTATGAATCATGTTTATATTGGTAAATTAACCTTAATCAGCTACTTGTAATTAGTCATTTTATCAAACAGTAATCCTTAATCAGGTATTAGCTACCAGCTGAGTTCGATCAGCTCAACCAAACAAGTCCTAAGTGTTTGTTATAGTTAATATATGCACAATAAGATGAGCAAAATGATGATTATAGTAATGCCAGTAATGGAAGGAAGATGTTTTATAGATAAGTATTTCCTACATATTTAAAAGGGAATATAATGAGTGAGCTTAAAGAATACCCAACCTCAAAATGTATTATAACAAGAGTTAGTAAATCCAATACCACAGATATGTGTAAAAATTAACATGATTCATTTGAAAAAAATAAGTAATAGAATTTTATGACATATGGGAATAGCCTTCTCCTTTTGGCATCTTCTTTTCATAGTCATTTATCTATTATTACTTGGCAAACTTGTCTTTTTAACTCGTTAATTATTAAACATGAACTTTTCCTTTTTTATTTCTATGTCCTGATAAGCAATAAAATATCAGTTTGTGTAATGTTTTTTGTTATTTCACAGATGCTGATTAACTTTGAATTGCATTATGGTGGAGCTATAAAGAAAAATGGGGAGTGAGAGTAAATAGGGAACAAGACTATGAGAAAAAAATAATATGAATGTTATTTTTTGTTGAAAATAAAATAATATGAATGTTGACGTGATAAAAAGTGTAGCCGTGAAGAGGGGATATATGATCATGAATTACTAATGCAAATGACAGAAACTTGCATTATAAAGTGACAAATACATGCTATTGATGGTAAAAACAATGGAGAAAATTAATTCCACTTTTATACAGATCAATTATGATTATGGATATCAAGAAGCAGCAACAAAGGGTGAAGAAGCATAAAATTAAGAGTGTGTGATGAAGAAGAAGCATTAATGACTGAGTGAAGTTGAAAAAGAATAAAATTAAGAGTGTGTGATGAAGAAGAAGCATTAATGACTGATTGAAGTTGAAAAAGATGGGTCTAATGCTAATTTTTGCAAGAGCCATGTTTATTAGGACACAATGTATATGCACTAGCTCCAATCTCATGCTTGCGCATTCAATTTTCTTTAATTCGTTTACTAAAATTAAAAAATATAATATAATATTAAAATCTATTTTAAAAAAATTGATAGATTACCTAAAATTGCATATTAAAAAACAAACATAGGCTAACTTCATTAACGTTGGCAGTATTTCGGCTGCGGAAAATGTGGAAAGTTGGAATACGAAGATGGACACGTTGGGATGCATCAGTAGCACCTATATTTTAAAAATACATGCTGCTGCAATCGACCCGTCAACTCCAAGTAGCAACAACCATAAATTACTATACAGCCGAAAAGCAAAAGATGAAAATGCAAGTGTCTTCTGAAGATTGTACAAGAGTAAACGATGGCTGACAAAAGGGACAAAAATTTCAGGGACTTGTCGACAGATGGATCTTGACGCCAATCTGCTAAATACTGGCAACGGCTTTCACAAACAAGATCAAATATATGGTTCAGAATGCATCCTCTTTACCCAGAACTGGTCAGGTCAGCTTCTTCTGAGATGTCTGATCATTTGTTTGGTCGTTATTTTTGTTCAATGCCTTCCTAGCCAGTTCATAGCCAGCAAAGTTCATGGCGCCCAAGGGTGCAATCCAGAAGAACCTCGGTACTGCTCCCTTGAATAGTCCAAGAGGTCCTTCATGTCGAAATATAGAGATGGCTACCATTTTCATTGGTAAAGATCTTCCCCTAGCAGTCATCATCTTGGTTTTCATTACATCAAAAGGAGTAGTGACAACAGCTGCTAATCCTCCAGATAAAGCCCCCACCAATATTGTTTCCCAAGGTTCCAACTCCCGCCTCAGTATCTGCTGTGCAACCTTAAGAAGCATAAAGATGATTCATTAAAATCTAATGCATATCTAGGTCCACGACTAGTTGAATGATTCTCGGTATCAAAAGTACGATCTGATCAGAAAACATCCGTCAAAGAAGGTAATGGAATCTTGCAAAGATCAATTGGCATTCTCACCTTTTTCGATTCAGCATATAGTCCCATGCCAGCAACATAAAATGGAACCTCACGAAAAAGTGTCGCACCAGTCCCTCGGAAAAACCCCCTTAGACCATCTTGATTCCACGTACCAACAATGGCCTCCCCAACATTATCAAATAAGCCAGCTTGTAATCGTTGCTTCAATACCTCACATGGGATACGTACTGCCGTTCCAAGAAATGTGCTACAAAATGATGCCATAGATTGAACCTGGACAAAAGGACATGCTTTTGAAACTCATTGGTAGCTCTATGTGATAAGTTACAAATCACATATTCCCACATCAAGTACATAGAGGAGATACAAGTTGTACTAGTAATTCTTGTAAGCACGGGTGAAATGAGGATTGCCATAAAACTAGGAAGTAAAATCACGAGAGAGATAAACTGTGTACACTCCTAAATGAGAATCAAACAGTAAAAATAGTAGTAGCATATCAAACTTAATCAGAAAGTTAATATTATCACCCAAAACAGTCAAGAAATGGTGCCCAAAGAATCCTCAAAGGGATCAATATTTAATGTTTTGTATAATCCAAACAAAAGAGAGATTAAATAAAAGAATACAATTACCTGAATTTCTGGGAGTGTGGGGGCAACATTTATCAGCAAAAGTTTGCTAGCTTCAAAAATCCCAGTTCGAAGTCCATGACTGCAATGAGAATAGAGAAAAACATTAGCTCAATAGGTAAGTGGTTGTCATAAAGCTCAAAAGAATGAAATCTGCTAGAGGAGTACCTTGTAAACTGTCCCCAGATTGCAGGGATTGAACCCCTGTATAATCCCCGTGCTCCAATTTCAGGAAGATTTGAAATGATTTCAGGGAAACTTAAGGTTGAAGCTTGCACCCGGGTCTGTGGAACGATGGACATAAAAGACCTTTAACACTACCATGAGAAATCAATTTACATAGATTCCTATTGAATAATATTCAGGAGTGGAAGAGATATTGGCTATCTATGCACCTAAATACTCCAATCTTCGCAAGACAAGCATGCTTCTGAAATGAAAGGTTTTCTCATTCTTACCAGGAATATCAGGCCCAAGGGAAAACAACAGTGTAATGCCAGCATGGAGAAAATGGTGTGAAGTATGTACTCGTGAGTATCTCATGGTATAAATGTCAAAGCAATCAGTCCCTAAAATTCTTGCAACACATGAACAGCTCTTTCTAAGGATTTATAGTTACCTAAGGTTATACTAAAATTACATATGAAAAGGGTTGTACATGCACATTTAATATTTCAGAATGCTCTCAGAGGAAGTAACACAGAGGTTAACAGAATCTTGCAGGAAACATGAATTAAACAAAAATGGAGTTTAAATACATATTGCTCATTCATACACAATCTTAGTCATTTCCATTACTGAGAAGGTTCTGATAATTACTTTGACAGTTGCCGTAATGTCCATCAAAGCCCATACAATAAGATGTACAGATAAAACCATTTTTACAGCAATAATGTGGTCTCTGATGGAAGCATCTCCATCAGAACCATGCAATTATCTGCATAAAACAGAACAACCATTGGAGATAGACCCAAGCCATGATATCATCATCTTGATTTACATCATGTTATTCCCCATAAAGTTAAATTAGCCACGGAAATAGTGACAAAAACAAGCTTCATGAGGTCATTTATAAACATTTAAATAAGTGGCCACTGGCCAATCAAATCTCAAGACTTGAATACAAGAGGATGCATTTTGCGGCCACATTATACCTTTATTGTATCAACAGGGTGCATTAGGGCACAAGAGAGGGCACATGAAAGACCCCCAGCCAAAGCAGATCTCAGAACACTTCCAGCAGGAAGTTCCACAGGTGGTGCAACGGGAACAACAGTAGCAGCCTCAAACCATATGCTTCTGTAAGTATTACAAGATGTAAGCATAGATCCATTTTTAAATTATAGGTAGGACATTGTGAAAGGACTATGGTAGTTGCACGACCCATCTTATCAGTTATCACATAGTTTCATAACTTAGAAACAACATACTGATGAGCTGGGTATGATGCAGAAGTTGCCATCCAAAGCAGTAACATAAAATAGTAGGCCATACAAATTATTCAACCAATCAATTCCGAACTTCCAATATAGAAGTTGAATAATATGATTAAACATCCATTTTCTGCTCAAATGGCTATATTGACATTAAATAACCGACAAACATGTGCCAAGTTTTGTTATGATTACGCAAAAATGAGAACAAGATTTCACCTAGGATCATCCTGAAGTCGATCAGAGGGCAGCAAAAGCATAAAATTTCTAAAGTGCCCATAAGAAATAGATTCTTCCGTGTCAGCATTCAGGAAACGCATCATAGCAACAGCATTATCTTCATTGGCCGGAAGTCCAGCATTTTTAAGTGATGCCAATATTTCACTCTTTTGTAGGGTCCCAGATTTGCTTAAACATAGAGAAGTATAAGCACGAAGAATGGTTGGTTCCCTCTGCTCCATTAAGGACAAAAATTGTTTCCACCCAAATGATTTTGAAAATAAGTGACTTTTAGCACGTCGCATGAAGTCTCGAGCATATTTTTGAGAAAGTTTTCTTTTTCTCATTGCAATTTCAAGATCTTCCAAAGTCACTTCGCCATCACCATCTCTATCCAGTTCCTCAAAGAACCTTCTTCCTGAAACAATGAATAAAATCTTCACATGGACATACAGAAGTGTATAAAAGCAACAAACACAAATATTACCTTCAGCTTCCGTGTATCTAAAAAAATCCTGGACAGAAAATAGCTTTTTCTTGTCAGGATGGTCTTTTGAAGATCGCCCAATATGTGGCACAAGTTCAATTAACTCTGTCAATGAAACTGTAGATAAAGTGGATTTTAATCTTTCAACATTAGACAAGGGAATGCTAAGTATCCCACCCGCCAGCTTCTGAGGTAAACTACCCCCTGTTTCGTCACTTCTACCACTACTGGCAGCATGATCACCCTCTTCATTAACTGAAGAAGATACTCCAACTAAACTTGAGGGCACACCTCCTACTCTAGCAAACCTCATATGCCCCAAAAACCCATTTACATCCACCTTTCTACTTTCCCAAATACTCATCACTGTCTTCAGATGATCAAAGTGAGATACCGGTGGCGGTGGCGGTGGCGCTGAACAATCACTATCCCAGCATTTGTCATCAGTCTCTTGGAAGCTCGGATCAAAATTTGACAGATTGCGAACCAATTGGTCAAATATAGAACCAATGAGGCACTCTAGTGACACCTGTTTCCTTTCTTTAACATACCCATCTTTCCAGCAATGGAATATTTCAACAGATTCATCCTTTAACTCCCTTCGTCTTGGTTGACTCAATTTTTTTGACTTTAGCTCTGGTTTGCCCAGCATCAAAAACGCTTTCTCCTCGTCACTTACCTTCTGGCATCGATTTTTGTTAGTCTTGAAAGGGGTAGGAAAAGCCTGAACAAACCTACTGACCAACAAAGACCAAGTCACAGCAAATTGAAAACAATTTATGCAAGAGTCGCCTTCTTTACCCAAGTTGCGATCTTTCACCCTTTTCTCTGATACCTCAGTTTTTCTATTATCGTGCCCCTTTTCCAAACTCACGGAGAACATCCCTAGAACAGTTTTTACAGGAACCTTTATTGACAGTCCCTTCTTTGTCTTTTCACCCATCGGACAGCGCCCATTATCACTACTGCAATTACTAACACACTTCTTTTTCACAGCACAGATCTGAACCTTGTTGTTATAATTGCTATTATCACTGCAATTCAACTCATTCACTGACTCAAGTTGGTTCAGGTTATTCCCGTTCTTAGGAACTCCCCAGCAATTCTCGAAGTCTCTAGCAGCTCTTTTAAGCCCCAGCTCAAAAGGCGCAAAAGCATCTTTCACCACTTGAATGGAGTTGAGAAACGTTTCAATAGGGTCATTTGCAGACACCATTACTACACCAATCACAAACCTATGACTCATTTCTTCAACTTTTCAATTAACGTCTATATATCCTCCAAGAACTCAAATCTGAAAACGAATCTCCGCAACCACAAGTAATCAATCGAAAGAACACATACCCAGAAATAACTGTGCGTCTGTGCCAAGCAAAAGTGCAGTCAACCAAAAAGTACAGCACTGTACAAGGAATTAGAAAGAAGGAGAAAGAGAATAGGCCAAAGACAACATATTTACAGTGAAATGAAGCGGAGAAT
The DNA here is from genome assembly GCA_024582655.2 of Erythroxylum kunthianum. Lineage (NCBI taxonomy): Eukaryota > Viridiplantae > Streptophyta > Magnoliopsida > Malpighiales > Erythroxylaceae > Erythroxylum > Erythroxylum kunthianum. The sequence continues at coordinate 2,041,239 of JANIMX020000550.1, forward strand.
GAGATTCATGAATTGAATCTGAAACTGCATAAGGAGAAAAATAAACTAATTGTACAGACCGTTTAAGATTGGAAATGGATACATTATCTGTCAATCACTTCCTCTTTTTCTTCACCTTTGTGGAGGACTATAGGATTTGTTGGAAATGAAAAGAGTTTTTTTTTTTCTTTTTTCCTTTGTCTTCTTTAACCTACAGTTGGTGGATTTCAGAACTCAGTGGATTGTCTGTCTATACATATGAATGGTATTTGGTTAGGGGAATTATTTCAAAATTTAAGAAGAGAGAAAGTAGTAAATTTCATTTTCATTTTGCATTTTATAGAGAGTTGCTAGAATATGAGAAAATAAATTGGAAAAGAATTAGAGAGAGCAGAGGAGATGTGTGTATAATAAGATAAGAATAAAATGAATGAAAGAAGAATTTGGTGTTTGGATTGGGATAAGTGTTGTAATTGTCTTTATTTTATCTGGATAATGAGTAGTGAATGGGATAAAAGGAGAGGTTAAGTTAGGTGGTAGTACTAGTAGGATAGGAGTTTGGAGAGAGGCGGAGGCCACTCTTGGGTTTGGACTTTGTTATAATTTTATTTTTATTATCAATTAAGAGCTAAAGTGGCTTATATTGATTTTTCTCTTTATCTACTCGCAAACAATAATCCTGATTTGGAATAGGAGTTCGAGTTCAGTAATTATTAAACCGACCCAATTTTTTTATATATTATTGTTCTAATTAATACTGAAACACACAGTGTTAAAAAAATAAATTATTTTATCGAGTTTAAGGACCTACCTGTTCATAATGATAATTACCTATTGTCTTACCTCTTAATTCTCATGCAAGTCACAAAGAGAGTTTTCCTCCTTGTCGTTGCTTTTAATTGGTAAGAGGGAAATGATGAGGGGCAGTGGTGAGATAACACGGAGAGTTTTGAAACATGAAAAGAAAAGAATAAAGAGAAAATTGAGAGGCTAGGGGAAAAGAGGAAAGCGTGTGGTGTGAAGATGAGTGTAACAATTAGAAAAAAAAATAAAAAAATAAGAGAACGACATCGATATGATATTGGGATTAAATTTGGATTGATCGGGTAAGGAACTGTTCTAAAAATAATTACCTTTTTTATTTTTTATACATATTTTATTTTAATTAATAAAATAAAATAATTCTTTAATTTAATATTCTTTTTCTAATGAATTGATTTTGACTCCATTTCTTATTACTTCAAGGTGAGGTCGCTCATAGGGTGGTGATTGGGTACAACTCTCGGTATTCGAAGGTAATTGAATAGCCAACAAATAATTCACAACTCCTGATAGAAGGAGATGATACCTACGACCATTTGCAGGCCCAGACCTAATGTTTTATAGGCCCGGGGCAAAATAAAATAAAATAAAAATTTTATTTTTTATGAAAGTGGGGCCTGGACAACTCCTTAAATAAAGATGGACATATTTTATTTTTTATAAAAGTAAGCCCCTTAATATGTAGTATTTTTTTTCTTTTGAGTGTAGGC
>JANIMX020000550.1:2212202-2224117 GCA_024582655.2 Erythroxylum kunthianum
GCCAAAGTCATTCTCTCCATTGACCCTCTTACCACCAACGATGACACCTCCTCTCCTCAGGTTCGTTCCATTTAATTTGCCTTCTCCAAGAACTCTCTCTCTCTCTCTCTTACTGATGCTTTGGGCCTTCTCTTTCTTGATTCCAGTTTTGTGCTTTGCCCTATTTGTTTTCAATTGCATTCTTCGATTTATAGGGTTTTTTATTGCATTGACTCGTTTTTTTTCAATTTCAAATGCTTAAAAATAGTTTTCTAAGTGTCATTTCTTCGTCTCAAATTCAAGAACACAACGCAGTTTCAAAATTTTTTTTTACTATTTCACTCGTCACATTGCATACAAATAGCGAGGTAAGAGTGTTATGTTAGAGTTTTTGGTCCAAGAAGCTTGATTCCATGTTACCGTGTAAACGATTAAGGTACTTAAAAGAGCTGTAATATTCCGAGTGCTGTCTCTTTCTATCATAGTAAAAGTTCTTCCTTTGTTAGAGTTCCATGATTGGTATTATCTGCTTTTGTTTTACTTGGCAGAAAGCATGTCGAATGCTTCTTTTTTGTTTTTTGTTTTTGTTTCCTTTTCAATGGGATACCTGCATAGTTGAAGATGTTTTAAATGACGGTGTCTTGATACTTTTGAATATCTCGTTGTGTGTAATGGTTCAGTGTTCATCATGATGAAATTTTAGTGCACAAGAGTATGTGTGGGGCATATATATTTTGTGGGATCCGTGATGGATGAAATGTACATTTGTGATACTATGAGGAAAAGCTGCATATAATGAAATTAAGCCATTATCCGTTATCTGTTTTCTTTTTTCCCTTTCTTTTGTCTGTGGATGATGCTAAGGGACGGCATATAGGTTTTTGTTTTGGAGATTTGTCTACTAATTTGTCCATCTCATATGAATCCCGCAATGGTGTTCAGTTCACCATGGAATTGGCTGGCAATGATTCTGGGAATGCACCCAAGTGCTATGCAATGGAGATTTCTAAGGACTTCATCCCCATGTCTGTATTTTCTGAGTCATCTCAAGGTCAGTTTGCATCTTTCTTGGCGTTTATACATTTAGGTTTTCACAATTGGTATTCATTACCTTGGAAAACTTATCTGATATGTATCACTACCTTTCTGCGCTATTTTTTCTGTTTATTCATCTAAAAAGAATGGACAATTCCTGTCCTTTATGACTGACAAAAGTGTGGCACAGCTATTTTTCCCAAAAAAAAAAAAAGTTTGGTGCAGCTATGTTGTTTAACAACAACAACAACAACAACAACACCCAGTAAAAATTCCGCTGTTAAGTGGGGTCTGGGGAGGTCTTAATAGTACGCAGATATGTTGTTTACGCTGGTCAATTTGAAACTGTTGAATTCTATACATGCTTGTTTCAGATGAAAAAAAATGCTTTCTCATGTACACACAGCTGCTATGTAAGCAAACATGAGAATATATGAATGTTTGCAATCAGGAGAAACATTAAGCATTTACCTTTCTCATAGATATGGGATATAGTATTTCTTCTTATGCTTTGGTTCTGGTTTTTCCATGAATTCCTCTCAGGAAAATGGATGTCTATTTTGTATTTGGAGTGTTTGGGTAATCAGTGTACTAGTATAGAAAATAATAAAAGAGATTTGATCGAAATCATATTGAGCATATAAGGAAAAAGAAAAGTGAGCATAGTTTGGTGACCTGCATAATGCTTATGGATTTGTGATTCTTTGAGATCAGAAATATTTCCTTTCCCCCTTTTCCTCATTCATTGTCGTTTCAAGGTGAGTTCTATCTTAATTCTATTTTTGTTGCTTGTATGGTATTTGAAGCTCAGATAAGGAAACTATGCAGAAGTTAGTTGTTCTTTGCTTGCAGGAAAAGTATCTGTGGAGGGAAAAATATTAAACAAATTTGACATGAGACCTCATAATGAAAACCTTGAGAGCTACGGGAAACTTTGTCGTGAAAGGACTAGCAAGTACATGACAAAAAATAGGCAAATACAGGTTTGCCTTCTAGTAACATCTTTGGAATCAAACGATTAAGGGTCATTAAGAATCTTTAATCCTTCTTTGTTCCCTTTTCAGGTCATTGACAATGACAAGGGAACTCATATGAGGCCTATGCCAGGGATGATTGTTACTGGATTGAGTGTACTTCAGCTAACTTGTGCTTCACCAGTAATTTCATGAATGATTTAGATCTAAGTGGGAGCATTTTACTCTGAAATGACCAGATTTATGTTATTTGGAACATTGGGATTAACTAGAAGCAATATGTTTTCCTTAGGAGAAGAAGAAGCTGCTACCCAAGGGATCAGAAACGAAAAGGACAAGAAGGGACCGGGGAGAAATGGAATCGATTATGTTTAAACTCTTTGAAAGGCAGCCAAATTGGACATTAAGACAACTCATCCAAGAGACAGATCAACCTGAAGTATGTTTCCTGATCACCTCACTTCTTTGTAAAGTGTAGACTCTAATTTATGACTAACTTGTCATTTTATGTGGTAGATCAATTTTGGCAACTTAAGCAATTCTTAGTCCGCCATTCATGCCACTTTCTGTTCTCTTTGGCTTCAGATGTTGTCTCATAAGCAATAATTGTCACAAATGCTAAAACTGTAAACTGGATGGCTTTTCTTACGCTAGCTGTCTGTTATAAATGTGGGCAGTTGGAAATATGTGAAGACAGCCTTCTGAACCTTTTCAGTGTGTAGCTTCACATGACAACTATTGTTCAAGCTAGAACTGCCTGAATCCCCCTGATAGTTCTTGATAACATTTTAGCAATGCTTCTTTTGGGATTCAAAACCTTAGGGAAATTTTGATCTCAAACTGTTTCTTGTCAAGTCAATGTCAAGATTTCAGAATGCACATGTTTGTTAACCTTTTCAGGATTATTGACTTTAAAGTGGTGCCATGTTAATGTCAGACTTCTTCTAGCAAGTACATAGATATTGGAAAGAACATAAGTTTGACTTAAATTAATAGGCTGAAAACCAATTTCTTCAAGATATACATGCGTACATACATTTAAGGGCCTAAGGATAGGTGGTGGCTTTGGAAGTATGGGATCGGATTTTGAGAAAATTCTTGGTTCAGAGTATTGAATGTTAGTTGACATTTTCATCTTTAATTAACAAATTGTCTCTCCCTACAGCAATTCTTAAAGGATATACTTAAAGATCTCTGCATCTATAACAACAAGGGAACTAATCAAGGATCATATGAGCTGAAACCAGAGTACAAGAGATCAGGGGAGGAAGCAGCTCCCTAGTAGCAGATTTACTGTGAAGATGAAGAACTTGCTAAAGAGAGGAACTTTTGAGTTTTAGTGCAATTCTCCTTTCCGAGAACTAATTTGCTGATGGCTTCTTTCCAGATAAAGGTAGATATTGTCTTCATTCTAAGAGAGCACATTTTTGCTCCCCTAACTTAGTAGGAACAGATGATCTCCTTTTTTTTTGTAAATTCTTCGTTTGGAAAGGCAGGCAAGCACATGTTGCTGCCCTTTGCAAATAGCAAATATAGATAATGCCGTTGCTGATGGAATCTGTAAATGTTGCATCATTATACATTGTCTTTATTAAATTTTTTTTAAATGTCGGTTGATCAAATATAATATATCTAGTCTGTTTCTGTTTCATATTTATAACACAGTTCCAACGATGTTCTAAGTTTCATTTGGTGTTGCGTAGTTGGTGACTGAGTGGATTCTAGCTTTTAAAACCTACGTGATTTATGCCTTTTGTGTCTTACAGACTCCAATTTTGTTTTAAGCGTGTTTACCAATAAGATCGATTGGAAAAACAAATCGAATTTAGTTAGAAGGACGCCATGTCCAAATGAAAATAATAATAGCACATTGGCTTTTTTTCTGAAACCCATTACTCGGTAAGCACCTACTATTTTGTTAAAACAATAATTATAATTAATAACATCCACAACAAATTGCCTTTTCTCCTTTTCTTCTATTTTCTCCCCTTTTATTCAGTTTTAACAAATAAAGGTTATTTATTATTGTGATTATATTTAATTAATATAAAGAGAAAATTAAAAAAGAAAAGGTAAACAAATCCAAAGTCCAAACGCCGACACAGTGGAAGAGCGGTATCAGTTGACTTAATCAAACAAAGCCCATCCCTGTCTGTTTTATTCCAAGGCGTGTGGTCAGCACGGCGCCGTTTCCTCTTTTTCTTTACAACCAAAACCATGTCTTCTTTTTCTTCCTTCTCACCTACCTAACTCTTTGTTCTTTCGTTTGTCTTCATTCTCCAGTTTCTCTACTATAGACTCTTTCCTTCCCTATCTTCGGTTTTCGCTTCAAGGGAAGGTATCATTCCTTCATACTGTTAAAGCTCTTATGTTCGACTGTTTTTTCTCTGATAACTCTCTTTTATTCTGGATTTTCTTTGGTTGGTTTTGACGTGTACATGTTAGTTTTTTTATTCTTCTGATTGGTTTTCGGTTCTAGATCACCAATTTGTTGTGGTTTCCGATTTTGGTTACAATATTGGCTGTAAGATTATTATTAAATTGTTTTTAATGATAAATATTGTATTTTGCTGATTTAGATGTTTGTGAATTTGTTGACTCGAAGTTTTGTACGATTTGGGATCAAATGGGGTTTCAATCTTCGATTGCTAATTTGATTGATATATGTGTGGGTTTTTTATTTCTAGAAGCGTAGTTTAATGGTACTTGAATTCTAGTGAAAGTTAATCTTTTTATGAACTTTTCGCTTGATGACTCCTGAATGTTTTGCTTAAATGTATCGATATGTGTGACATTCTCTTTATCTCTAATAAACGAAAATCACCATGAGCATGAGTTCTTTTCTTGGTTTTATTCAGACTTGTATGTTGACCACTCGGTTTCTTCTTTTTGAACCCTCTTGGTTATACTTTCTGGAGCTGAGCAAGCTCCGTTTTTACATAAACCTTTGTTTTTCCTTTCTGAGAACATTGGTGTTGACTTTTTCTCCTTTTGCAGGTAACTTTACGGCCTATTAAGATGGAATTTCTCTTCAGAGGCTTAAATGAGGAGTCTGTACCGTCTCAATTAGACATGCTTAGATGTCCGTTTTTGAGAAACATTAATGAGCCTACTAATTTCTCCTTTTCCTCCTCCATTCCTTTCCCAATGCCTGTACGTTACTTGCTTTCTATGTTTCCTTGTGTGCTTCTATCTTCTGTTTCTCTTAGAGCGAGAAGCCAAATTTAACTGAAAATCAAATAGTCTTTAAGTGTATTTTTTGCAACTGTATTTGCCAGGTGCGAACAGGAAAAGGTCCAATCTTTGAAGATGGCCCCAATTTTGAAATGTCATTCAGGCTATTCCACGGAAGAGAGGGAGTAGTCCCACTTTCTGAAAGATCATTTCCGCACTCTGAGAAAGTGGAGCCAAAACCAAGCCTACTGGAGTTTAATCCTTTAGCTGCAAAGGCAGCCACCATCAGTCTTTCATCTTTTGGACCTGGGGGTCCATTCAACTTTGATTCTTTCTCTAAGAAGTGGAGTAACCAGAAGAAAAACTCCGATTCATCTAAGAAGAAATCTTCTTCAAAGGTAAATAATCTAATATTACTACTGATTCTGTTGAACTTCAAGTTCAAGGCTGTATTGTTATGTAACTCGCTGTTTTTCAAGAATTATTTTGAGCCTGTTGAAATTTGTGATATAATTCATTACTGGGTATAATGTTAAAATAGTAACTTGTTAAATCACTTTGAAGTCATTTTCACGTTGACATTCAGGGGGGACAATCTAATCACGAGGCCATGGGCAATGAATGGCTGGAAAATGGTAATTGTCCTATTGCAAAGTCCTATCGAGCAGTCAGTAATGTCTTACCACTTGTTGCAAAAGCTTTCCAACCCCCTCCAGGCATGAAATTTAAATGCCCGCCTGCAGTGGTTGCAGCCCGAGCAGCCCTAGCACAAACTGCTTTTGCAAAGAATCTGCGACCACAACCCTTGCCAGCAAAAGTTCTTGTGATTGGGATGCTGGGTATGGCAGCAAATGTCCCACTAGGAATATGGAGAGAACACACTGAAAAGTTTTCACCATCATGGTTTGCAGCTGTGCATGCAGCTGTTCCATTCATAGCTATTCTAAGGAAATCTGTTTTGATGCCCAAGTCAGCTATGGCATTTACAATTGCAGCATCTGTATTGGGGCAGGTTATTGGATCAAGGGCAGAGCGTTATCGGCTCAAGGCAGTAACTGCAAGTGAAGGAATGACTCTCAAAGAAACATCTAAAACTAGCTCAACCCATTTACAAATTGCTGCTGTTAAAGGATGTCATTGCGGTGATTCAGTAGAGTATCGAGCTTCCCTTCAGGTGGTTGGTGCTTCCTCTTCAGCAGCAGATGTGTTCTGCTGATTCAGAATCTTGATGATTGTGGATCCCTCTCTTATCCTTTGGGTTCTATTTCATGCAATTCATTGTGTGGGGCAAATGTTTACTAATATTGTTGTAGTTGTTGTTATTGTTATTGTAACTTACGGAACAAAATAAAAGATCCAGAAGTGAGTGATATATGTATTCTTTTGCTGGAAATCATGGAATTGTCCGAACTTGTGTTTGCTTCTGAACTGAAGGGGTATATTTGGATAAGCAATAATGTGTCATTTCTAATGAGGGGTGACCTCCGTCATTTTGCGATCTTACTTGCCGCATTTCTGGGCTCAAACTAATTGATGCTAATAGGGCAAAATATCCACATTCCAGACTGCTCATAGTGTTTTCATAATAGCAATTCTTAAAGCATAAAAGACTACGAGCAGCTACGGCTCCAATTATTTAAGAAAGAAGAAGCAGCTGCTAATTAATAGGCCAATCAGCTGAAAGAAGTTTTACTTTTTATCTCCTCTCCACTGCAACTAAAACGATGTTCCGGACATTCGGTGTCCCTTGGCCAGAATTCAATGACGGCCTCCGCTACAACGACGTCGTCAAACCCTCAGATTCCGGTCCCTAACCGATCCATCAACTTTCTCCTTAGGAAGAAACTTGCTTTTGTTGCTTGTTTTGATCTACTTCTAGTTGTTTCGTTTCAGACTCTGAATATGTGCTTCTTGTGTGTAATTGCAGAACTGACATTGATAGATTTCTACTCCACCAAGTATAAGAACTCGGCACCTTTTCAAGGGTATGTAACCTATCAAATTTAATTTTCGTTTTCTTTCATTCCCTATTTGAAAGTTTCATTATTTCCATGAGTTCAACAGGTGGCTGCAACGAATACACAACGGACAGGTTCAGTCCTCGTAACCAAACATAAACGATCAAGTTCTTCAATTAATAAGAGTATGTATTACTAATATGTTGTCTCTTTGCAGATTACTATTGACCGTATTGTTGTTTCAGAACCCAGCACTATCCTAAGGTATCCTCACTTAATTGCGTGAACAAAGAGAAAAGGAAGAGACTGAAGGATTGCATTTTAAAGAAATATTCGAACTTGTATGTGAAGGTGTAAGCAAATCCTTCTTTTTTTCCAATTTGGCTTAGGTCTGGTGCTGAATTAGTCTATCATAGGCTTCCTTGGAGAGAGCCAGATGCCCCCTACTTACTTGATGTTTTATATGAAGATGATGACATGGTGAGTACTATTGTGCTTGTTTGATATCATCTTTCTTGATGTGTAGTTTTTAGATTATATGATTCATTGAGCTTTTAATTCCTATATCCTTGAGAAATCAATGGAATTGTGTACTTGGTTGCAAATTTCTGTTTATTGAATGATAGAATTGCATCTCGTTGATATACGTGTTCAGATTGCTTTGAACAAGCCCTCCGGCCTTCAAGTTTTGCCTGGAGGGCTTTTCCAGCAACGAACTGTTTTGACGCAGCTCCAATGGTGGGCAAGTGGACAACAACCTGACATAGCTAGTAGAGAATCCCATCCAGTTCCTGTTCATCGTTTGGGAAGGGGCACCTCAGGTTAACTGCTGTTGACTCTAGTTAATGATAATGACAATTAACTATTGGCCGCATTTGTCTGGGATTAGATTTGACAATTATTTAAATAAGAATATGATTCCAATTTCAAGCATTGTTGCGATCTTTAGAAAGTCTTTGCACATTTGTAGCTTTTATGACATTACTTGCAACCGCTGCCATAAAACTCGGAAATTCTTAGAAAGTGGGGAAATTTGATCTAGGAATTTGAGATCAAATCTTTTATATAGGTCTCTCTTTAGTGAGCCAATAATGTTTTCTTGTGTTTCTCTTGTTCATGACAAATATCCAGCACTTTATACTGCTTATTGCCAATTTACATCTAGGTATTTCTGAAGGCCTCCTTCTGCATACGAATGGTGTTTGTAAATTTGAAAAGTGGGAGGCTGAATAACTCTTCCATACTTCTTAATGGTTTATTGTTGAACGCTTATAGGAATACTGCTTTGTGCAAAGACCATGAAGGCTAAGACTTGCATTGCAAAATATTTTGCCAATGGGACATCTCTTATTGAATCCAACAGGTCAATGTCACTCTCAGCTACAGTTGTTATTCAATGAGTTAAACTTCCTTTACCTTTAAAGCTATTATGTTATCTTAATTGTTAACGAGTATAGATTTGCGAAATCGGTACTCTACCATCTTTTCCTTGGAATATTGGCAAATCCTAAGAAACAATCATATAATTCTTATCCCTGCATATATTGCTACTTTTAATTAATACATTCTGCAGACAGAACTGAAATTGCAGATGTTATAATGATGTTAGTAGTTTTCCATATGTTTTAAAATTGATATTTCAATTTCAAGCATAGAATTCTTTGATGATGAACATTCTACCAGCATGGAGCTTACTAGAAGTAGGAAGATTTCAAAGATTTACCGGGCACTAGTTAGTGGAATACTTAAGGAAGACAAGGTGAAAATTTTACACTTGACTGTGCCTGCCGTTTTCGCAAAAGTGAAACTCATCATAAGTTGTTTACATAAACTGGTTTTCATTCCTTTTCCTTTCTTAGGTTATAATTAAGCAGGCAATTGGAATGGTTCGATATCCTGGAGTAGCCAAAGGGCTGTATGTTGCGTCACCCTCAGGTTGCTAAAATTTCAAGTTTACACATTCTTGAACGAGATATAAAATTCATTTGACACAAAAATAAGGTTTAGAGTGCATTATAAGAGACCACGTTTGTCAAGTTCTTTTTCCAAAGGATCGATGTCAATCCTTTATCTTTTTGGTAAAAACAGGTAAGCCAGCCTTGAGCAAAGTTGAAGTTCTTGAGAGACATGTACAGGACAACCGCACATTGGTCCAGGTAAGCCCTTCACCATCTAAGGGTTTCTTCTGGAATTTTCTAGAAATATGAGGGTCGGGCCTCCTCTTCTTTCCTGAAGATTCAAGTATGCTTTATCTTGTTTCAACAGGTTGAGATTGATTCAGGAAGGCCACACCAGATCCGGATTCATCTTTCTTTCATAGGACATTCTTTACTAGGTATGTTGTGAAGTATTTGCTTGTATGAAGAAAATTTAGGTGACGTATGCAACTTACATCTGCAGACACCATGATTCTTCATAATTTTGAACTTCATCTTTTTACGAGCATCAACTGCTTGAATGTTAGACATGCTTGCTTACTCAAGTTACATTTAAGATGAGCGATTTGACTACCTTATATTCCTAATATTACCTGAATGAGTTTACAGTTGCTTTGTGATAGGAATGCAGATCAGTTGAGGTTTGACGCTCCTTAGGATATAACTGTTTCCATTGTTTATGTGTCTTCAATCAGGGGATCCTCTCTATGTTTTTGGTGGACAACCAAGATGCTTTGATTCTGAATATGTCGATGAAAACTATGCTGAAGACGGGTAAAGAAACTCAGTGTTTATACATATCTTTTTATCTTGATTGGTTTCTTAAAGAAGAAAATTATTCTTAAGGCAGGTCCATGAGTTAGCTTTAAATGATTGAGAAGGTGAATATATGTGGTGTGTAAAAGTCAACTTTTTACACTCCAATTTTTAATAGGGAATTAAATTTTTGGTTGTATAGAACCATGTTCTTTTGTGGTTGCTTGATTTCTTTGTTGATGTACACTCATAGACATTTATGGTTCCTTGGGCTTTTGTCATCTACAAGTATTCTTGTTGTGTCCTTTTCTATTTGGTCTGATAAGTTTGTTCTTCTCGGTAGTGGATATGAGAAGCCAACCAAACCCGTCCCTGGAGATTGCGGCTATCTTCTGCATGCATATCAATTGACACTATCACAACCAACCACAGATGAGGTAGGTATTTAAACAACCTGCAAACAGAACAACTGCATTGATGAATACTCGAAGCATTGGTAATTTTTCTTTTTTCCTTTTTTTCTCGTCTTTTCTGCTTGCAGTTAATCCTTATCAAAGCACCTCTTCCACCTGTCTTACAAACGCAGACTGAGGCCACTTGATTAAGTGTCGAGTTAAGGATTTCAGTTTTCATTTTCACTTATAGTCCGATTGCATCCTCCAACAAAAATATTAACTTCTTGTGTTCAAACATTACCGGGTGCTAAAAGCAAGGGTTTAGTATAACACTACTTTTTGCCTTTGAGAGTCCAATAAGTAACTCTGTCAAGACCCAAATAAAGAGACTTTAGGATTAGAGTCTGGATCCTCAACCTGGAAATTTTGGTTTGAACAAATGTGGTAAAACTTAAAAAGGGTTTGAGACATGATTCTAATGACTACTGCATTGAACGCTGGAGAAATAGATAGCTGAAGATCACAAGTGTACGCATTAGATTTAGACTATGCAGGGCATTATGTTTATTTGTCTGTATCTTGGACAGCCTGAAAGTTACCAGATTCGTGGTCATACAGGTTTTCATTACATGTTTTTTTTTCTCGTTTCTTCCGTTAGTGGCGCCAGAGACAAGAAACCTTATGGCAAGGTCTTAACTTAAAAAACACCGCCAAGATGATGCAGTACATTTCCACGAAAAGAATATGCTGGTGAGTGTTTTTAACATTTCTGGTCAGTCAAACGTTTAAGCATTCTGCGAGTAATTTCATGCGATAGCATTTAGTTAGGAGCTTGTCACCACTTGAATTCACACAAGTCAAGGCCATACCGAAGAAAGGAGCTAACAAGAAGTTATAACTGAATGATATAGCCACCAAAAAAGACGGATTTAAGAAAGAACTGTCCACTGCCCCTACCATTGCATTAAGTACAAAAACTATAATCTTAAAAGGTCTCCTTCCGACGCCAACTACCTCCCTATGTGCCCCCTACTCTCCAAGATTCTTCCTCTGTGCCAGTAGTCCTACTACTATGACCTCCATACTGTTCAGCTTTTGCATATTGCATCTCTATGGTTGCCACCGGGTCTGTGACATTTATGCATGCTCCCCCAACAAGAATCTCTTTTCTTCCTGTCACACTCCTTCCCTTCTGCTGTAAATTGGCAATAGCTTCAAACCCGTTTAACCTTTGCATCTCCGAGAATAAAATCTTGTCGTTGCTTCACATCCATAGTGAATGGGTGCACTTTAGGAACATGACCTCTATACTGACAATCTACAACTCCATTGCTCCCTCTAAAGTGCACCCTCAGTATAGAGATTCAAGATGTGTAACAAAACTACTTACACAACTGAGGGTAACAAGATTGTTGATGAAGATAGATCAAGGTATATTGTTACACATTTTGGCTACTCAAATCATTACACAACTGACAATATCTTCAACTATCTTACACAACTCCATCATGGAGCTTCGTGGTCATCAAAATCTAAATCAACAAAATGCTTCAAAATCTTAGGGGCTGTCAAAGACTCTATTTGATGCTCGTGCACATCACAAGTTGATGAAGCAGAAATGGAGTATCCGGTCTCAGCCCCACCAACTGAAATTGGGCTCTCAGCTTCGGCCTCTTCATCATATAGGCCACCACAGGATACAACAAT
>JANIMX020000550.1:2361684-2373415 GCA_024582655.2 Erythroxylum kunthianum
ACCGACTGCCGATACCCGTGGCTGATAAGATTCATTATGTACGTGCAATCCGATTATTAGGCCAGCATTATAGGAGACATTTCAGAGTCGAAACCGGAAATTAACAGATATATTCAATAATAATAATAATAATAATGACACATCACATTACATCACATCACTCTCTTTTAATTAATATTAGTGTCAAATACCACTTACATACGTAAGTTATAATTAAAGTCAGAAGTCACATCAGATGAATTAATATTTCTTTATAATTGTTTTGCATTGAGATCATGGCCTGCCTTGTCTTGTATCCAACTCCTGAAATTGTAGGCCCCCTCCTCCCCTGTGTGTAGATTTTGTTGTAAAAAACAACAAAAGAGTAAATAAAGATGTAATTAATAACCTTGACCTTAGAAGAGAAAGGATCCAAAGGAAGGACCAACACTGCTAAGTCTAAATATAAAAAAAAAATTAGGATCAGTCCTAACATTTTACATCCAATTGTCGGGCAAGGCCCGTTACCATTAGGGTCATATTTTACAACAGCGACACCGTTTCTTGTTGTCCATATTAACTTTTTGGGGTGGTTCATGTGGACTGTTCGAAGAGTTTCAAGTCTCGTTTGAATTAAGTGATTTTAAATGAATGAAAATAAATAATTTATTAATTTATTTTAAATAAAGTTAAATTTATAATAAAAATTTCATCCTTTATAATTCTTCATTTTTTAAAGATTTAGGTGAAAAAATTCAAAATACTTCACTTTTATAAACGAGGGATTGTAAAAAAAATTATTCCAAAAATATATCTAATAATTTATTAATTTATATTTAAATCTAAATAATAAAATTAACATAATTTATAAATATTTTATCTATAGAATGTAAGCCCTAAGCCTTTTATACTTAATTAAATCATTGTCAGTTGAGAACAACTTTATTGGTCCCAGCAACGACCGTATACTACTGATTACTGATTACTGATTACTGAATATGAATATTTTATTATTTATCTTATTGAAAAAAAAAAAGTATTAAACCAATCAAATCGTCGTTCTACATCATCAACCACGTCACGGTGGTTTTCAAGGTTGGCAAGAAAGTTGGTTTTTCTTTTTAACGACAAGTCTTACTTGACCTATTGTCTTTGAAAAGAAATTTAGGTTATCACGTTTTAAATTTAAATTAAAAAAATTAACTGATATTATACCATCATAAAAACAGCTGAAGATTAAATAAATTTTAAAATATAATTAAAAAATATCCTTAATTATCAAAAAAATTAAAAAATTTATTAAAATTGAGTTCGTTTATTTTATTTTATAAAATTAACTGATTAATTAATCAATTTTTAACAACAAAACAACAATACTCAGTAAAAATCTCGCATTTAAGCAAAATTTGGGAGGTCTTAATAGTACGCAGCCTTACCCGTAACTAGTAAAGAGGCTATTTTCAAATGATCCACATAAATCACAAAGAGAGAGAGAAAAAAAAAGGTCAAATTATGGTTCTCTGTAAGTTCTAACGTTGTCATATCATTCTTGATCACTTCCCTCCAATTTTTCTTAGGTCTCTCTTTCTTTCTCTTACAATTTCTAAATACTATCTTCTCGTATCTTTTCATTGGAGGTTCTGGATGTCTCATCTTAACATGATCAAATTATCTAAGCTTATTTTTACTATGTCTTTTATCGTCATATTCCTGACTTTATCTCTTCGGATTAGATTGCATATCCAACGGAGCATCCTTATTTTTGTCACAATTAACTTATGACTATACACTTATTTAATGAGTCAACACTCTGCTCTATAAAACATGACCGAACTAATCGTTAAACCGACCATATTCTATGGAGCAAAATGTACAACAAAAATTATTAAAATAAAATAAACCAAAAAATTATACGGTTTAAAAATTTACAATTAAACCGATCGAACGAATTAAATATTTTAATAATTACTCCTTAAAATAAGAAAACAGGTTGATTGGTTGAAGTTGGCAAGAATTAACATCTGATTGATACCGATCAGGTGGGACTGGGACGACACCTAATCAGCCAATGCTTATCAAGAGCTCAAAGGACACGTAAGAACAAGAGGCCGAAATCCCTCGCAACAACCAAATTAAGCTTCCAGATTCGTTAAGCTGTTATGCTAACTAAGAAGAGGGTATAAAAATTGCAGACGCAAGGTTAGCTACCAAAACATGTACATTCTCTCATCCCAGGAATGCTTTATATTTCAAATCATTAAGATTCTAAAAGGGTAGCTGATTTGGAAAATCATATAAAAATCTGGAACAAGCACAGTGGCAACCAAACAGGAATGAAGGCAAATTCCGTGGTCATCATGTTAGATTTTTTCCGTATATTTTGCACAACCATTAATTATGTTTTGGTTTTAAAATTAATTACTCATTACGTAACGTAATTTGATCATAAAAAGGATAATAAAATGACCCAATAAATAATTTAAATTAATGGGTCAAAATTCGGATAAAAAATAAATCACTTTAAATATAGGCCGGATTCCTATTAAGCTTGTGATGAAAAAGTCCAATAAAAAAGTTATATATATAAAGTTAAGATCTCCTATGATTAAGGTTGTAATTCATAAAATTCGATATTCTGATTCATTCGAAGAACTACGTTGTCAAAATTTGTAAAAAATTATTGATCTCAATAAGATGATCACTTCTCTCTTCAAGTTCGAAGTGATTCGGGGCCGTTTCGACAGCAAAAACTATCTCAAAAAATAAATAAAACCGAAATCTAGTATTCCGCATTTCTTTGTTTGTTTTCCCACATATTCAGGTTTACTCTACGTGTTATCATGCTCACGTTTCCTATCGTAACAATTTTCAATATAACATCTTTGGCTGCAAAAAACATATATGGGCAACAAATTAGTATTTTAATTAGCATCCCCTACCAAATCCTTCTTTTCCCTTCATCTTCTCTTTCTCCACCTTGCCACCCTTCATAGCCTCGTGTCTGGATACAGATTTGTACATGATTATAGAAATCATGTATGGACATCATCATGGCTGGTATTATATAAACCAGTTGGGTTCCTTCTGATAAATCAACCTCCATTGTGCCAATAATAGCACGATCATCTGTCCATCTAGTGTCTCTAAGGACTACTAGAGCCATTGTGCCAGCATTTCGTCGATGTAGGGCATGTAATCGAATCATTGTTAATCCGATGTGAATATGCTCCATTCCTTCTTGGACAAGTGTTTGATAACTTTCATTTCTGATAAATGGGAGATCTTCCTGTTGTCCACTTCTTACAACTAATACTCGTTGCTCAGAGTAATGTTGATAGACTTTATGATTGGGATTACTCCATCCAGAATCATATAGCGTCTCTGCTGGTACAAGATTAGCCCTTTGCCTTTGAGAGATTCTCAGTTGTTGTTCAGGATCTAGGCTACTTTCAAGAGATCTTCTGAAATTTCTTTGGGTCCTTCGATTCAATGCTCTCCTAGCATGATGTCAAATTCTTTGACTTATCCGGTATTCACGAATTTGATCTTCGTGTAATGGATTTTGTTGAGTGTTTCCCTCAGGATTGTTGAGAACTTGAGGGTTGTGATTTGCTAGGCTCCTTGCTCGATTCATCTTTCTTTTTGAAGTCTGACTGATTTGTTCTTTTATAAACACAGAAATTATTTGTCCAAGGGGGATAATAATTTCCTCCTTTTGTCGTATTATCACCAATCTTTAGCGTCTTTAATCTGTCTTGGACTTCCTTGAGTGAGCTATCAAGGCTGCTTGGCAAGCTTCCTTGTTTCAGAACGTTGTGTCTTAGTTCTGAGAGAGCCTCTTTGATTTTGCTAGTTGCAGGTTCGAATGTTTGGCCTGAAGTTCTGGTGGTTCTGTAGAACTGTTGCAGAATTGTAGAAGCGTTGCAGAATTGTAGAAGCTTAATCCTAATTCAAGTAAACAAATCATGGGAAATAATCAGCTGACACGTGTGCCTTGAAAAAGTCAGATTAGAACTAGAAACGTGAAGAAAAGGTGGACAACGTGGGTGAGAAGATGGGAGGCTGGAACGTCATTCTGGAAAAGGAGGGGAGGCTGACGCAAAGAGATATGCAGTTTTTAGGATTGATTTTATTATTCTTTTGGGGAGCAGCAGAGAAGAGGGAGGAGATAGACCTGATTTTGGATTGAGAAAAAAGAGAAAAACAACGTAAGAGACAGAGAACAAGACAATTAGCAATCTCCTTCTGGTTTTTGGTTTTGTTATTCTGTATTCTTACAATGATGGATTATTTATTCACTTTGGTTTTGTTTAGTTCAGTCATGAACTAATCTCTATCTAGCTAGGGTGTTGATGATTTCTTAGTGTTAACGTAGATTTTGTTATTCAATGTTATGTGATTGCAGTTATTTTCAATTAAGAAGTGCTTCATATTAATCGTTTGTTGATGAAAGTTTATACAATACCCAGTCAGATTTACTCGGAAGAACTAAATTTTGATAGAACCATCTTAATTGTGCCAAAGGTCGACATAGGAATATGCTTAGACCTAGGTCAACCAGTTAATGCATTAAATCAGGCTTCAAGGTTAGATTAACATAGGAATATGCACAAATCTAATCAAGAGGTTAACGCAAGTTGATTCGGAAGAGTCATTGTAATTTTAAATTAAATTGGGTTGATTTAACTGTATTGCGATAGCATTGTTTAGCATCATGTTGTTACACTTTGAATGATTCATACTTTAGTTGCCTAAGTAATATTATCACCAACTGCCTTTGTTCTTACGCTTTTGTTGAATTAATTGTTGACGTAATTTTATTTGTTTCTTCGTAAATCTTTGTTTACTTGTTTTCACAGAATTAAAATTATCCGTAAAAGTAGCCAGTGATTAATTTATTTCGAAACATTCATTAACGTACAGTCCTCGTGGGATCGACAACTCTACTTCACTCTTTGTTATTTGATTGCGACACGTGCACTTGCGAATTGCAGTTTTAACGCAACACATCCCTTCTCATTTTCAACCATGCAGATTAAGTGACGAGCCTGGAGCTCAGAGTTGATGCGCGGGTTTTGATATTTTGGGAACATGACCGCACGGGGTAAACTTCTTAATATCGTACTCCTAGTTTGTAATAACTCATGTGACCAAATTGTAAAGACTAACGTTTAAATGTATTCAAAGATTTCCGCTGTTTAATTATTTCTCTTTCAAGATTTGTTGTAAATGTATGGTGTTCTCTAAACTGTTGGAGTAGAGATACTCTGTAAGCCTTGCATAGTCGGTTTAAAGATGTCGTGAGTGTCCTTAGCCCGGGTATGCTGCGGTTGTCATGTGCTCTGCGTGGTCCGGGGCGTGACATTCTAAATGTTCATTAATTTTTTATAAAACCCATAATACCTTATTATTTTCTTGTCCTCGTTTATTTATTTCATAACAACCTTTTACAACACTTTTGTGTAATGTATCAATGGTTAAATAACTAGCATAATATGTTTAAGCATCATAAGAAACTAGAATAATTTAAGTTATGTAGTAGAAGTTAGAGGGTTTAGAGCGGAATATATAGGACCTGGGAAGCTAATGTTTTTGCTTCCAAAAAAGAAGATAATTAGATAGAAATGGGTATACATTGTATAATAGAAACTAGATAGATAAGCAAGTTTAAGCAAAAGAATACAATGTAATTTAGGGTATTACTTATAAGGAAAGGTTTTCAGTAGTTGTAAAGGCTGTAACTAATAATCTATAATTTATATGAAATTAATTCTTCTAGTCTAGGTATAAGCTCAAGCATCTTAGACTAGGCCTATTATGATAAATTAGAAAGATCACATAAGTTTTGGTTTGGGTCATATACTTTTCTAGCCTAAATTCTTCAAATTTAGGGGTTCCTATTCTTGGGAATAATGGTTGCTTTTTATAATAACTTTTAGGTGTATAGGATAACACCACTTATCTTTATCTTATATATAGATGTTAATAAACTCTGGGAGTTTAGGATCTATTCTATCCATAAACCTAAAGGGATTTAATCCATATTTAACAATTATCTTCAAGCTTTAATCATAAGCTTGTTTTATGGTTTAAGCTTTCACTCTGTAATGTTAAAACTATATGATTATTTGAGAGTATTTAGCTGGAGAGAATTCACGTTGAGGAGATCCATAAAAAAAACGACAATCCTGTCAAAGGTACTCTCTACATGAGTATCTGATGATCACTATTGGAGGAGAATTGAATAAGAGTTGATAAAGCCATATGTCATAAGTAGAAAAACCAAAAAAAATATTTAAAGTAATGCAAAAGGAGATAGAAAATCCTTATATGAAAGCCACAAATTCAAATTAGTAAGCTACTCAAAGATGAAAAGGGAATAGATGAGTTTTCAAGTTAAAACATAAAGAGAATGTTAAGCCCATGTATAAAGCAAAACTGATCATAAAATTATTCAATTAGAAATAGGGAGTAAATTCTAAACAAACATCCTTACTAGTTTTGGAGGTGTCTTCAATCAAAGTTAGCACTCTTCTAACAGTTAATCTAAACTTGGAAGTCAAAAAGTTAGATGTTAAGATTTCTTTCTCATATAGTAACTTTGATAAGAAAATTTATATGAACAACCAGGAGATTTTCAAAATCAAAGAAAAGGAGCCTTTATTTTGCAAGTTATAGAAAAAGTTTATACAAACTAAAATAAGAACTAAAACAGTGGTATAAGAAGTTTGAATCACTTATGATATATTACAGGTGTCACTAACGCACTGGGCAAACCCTGAATCGCATGGATGACTTATGATGATGTTTTGGATGAAAGATAGGGTCACCCACCTATGTAATGAAAGAGGCAATAGACAACTCTAAAAAGTGCAAGTATACTTTCTTAGGTAACTGTCATGTACAGATTTATCTCAAAACTTCTGAACTATTAACACCTTATATGCTTCCAAATAACTTCTAGAATCGGCTAACACCAAAAACATAAATACTTGAAAATAATGAAGCGAAGACCCGCCTGTGATTTTTATAGTTCACTCAATAAACAATACATTTTCAACGAATAGAAAGGAATGAACTCGATCTTCAGTTTTCTTTTTGTTTCAGTTCATGTAATTACAAAGGTGTTCTAAATTATTAACTAATCTATAATTCTCTACATCAGCTTCCTATACAACAGTATCCCGAATAATACAAAAACAAAATGCTCGCATAATCTTTCAGCCCTTACATGCTTACATGTTGAGTAAATCGAATATGGATTTCACGTCACCAGTGGCAACAGCAATAGCTATGTACAGAACAGTTAGGTTATATAACTTTCCACACTCTGCCATGAATCCCTGAATCAGTAAATTGTCCCGTCTACAGCTTGCCATGTATTCCACTACCAAAGTCAGTATAAACAGACCTGATTATGTGACCAAATTCCAAAGACCTCGATACAATCTCAACTTTGAGATCTTCAAGTTGATGGGAACAATTCTAATTCAGCTACATCTTCCACTGATGAGGCTCATGAGTGAAGTAATTCAGCCACTAATTGCCACTCTCTTGGGAAAGAGAATTAAGGGACCAATATAGGCGTCCGAAAAAGAGAGAATAACTCGATAACAAGCCAATGCTGTAGCTCTAACAAACATAACAAAAGAGGTCCAATAAAATTTGAGCATCAGCATGGGATCTTTCCTTGCAGAATTTAGTATCCTGGTAAATAACACTTTCAGCCGTCGATCTCTCAAAATAGATTGATAATCATATAAATTTGTAGAGAGTCCAACAGATTGGCCCTGTTCTTCATTTCCAGGCTCAATAGTGTGTTTTATTGGGGCACTGTAATGGGTCCTCGCAGTGCCTAGTCCAAGAGTTTGAATTATCCACTGTGATAGTATATCAGCAATGACCTGGCAAATTTGCTGCCTGAAAATACTTGCATCCTTGGAAACCATTGCTCGGACCAACGAAGCACCATCCTGTTCAATGAGATGCAAAATAAGTCCATTTGAGGTCAAAAGAAACATAATCTACAAGCCCATAATCTAGTTCAGAAAAAATCCCAACAAGAGGAATGCACTATCTCTTCACTTCCAAATGAACCTAGAATCCTGCAAAAGAAATGTGAAGTAATGATAACAGGACATCAAAATAAAAAACTCTAGTTCAGAAAACACTCACCGCAGTCATCAGAAGTTTCCTCAGCACAATACCATCTCTAGATGGTAAAATCCGCAAGATAAAATTTGCAACGTCGAAAACACCACGGGACTTACTTGGCAAACAATCAAGAGAACTTTCACTTTTCGATATTGTCACTGGGCTCAAGACTTTCCTGCAGAAAATTGGTGATTGCATGAACATCAGAAGATCACATAATGAAGTGAGACTTTGAAATGGGTAACACAATGGAAAAGGCCAACTTGGAATCTGAAAGGATCATTTTTTGTATCAACATATCTTCTATGACATGCAAGTTAAAGCAATTATGTTTCCCACTCAAAGTCCATCAGAAAACAGAGACAAAGACCTAGATAACGCTATATCAAGTAAAGGCTGATCTTCATGTACCTAGTTGAACCTACTCTTAGGAAAAGAGAAAGCCTACTCCACTGCAATTCTTTCCTTCTGTTAAGGACAACCTGAATTTGAAAATAAAATCAGTCGATAGCCAGAACCTTATACTATGTAAGGAAAATGAACTGAGATGTTTTCAATGTTTGACCATCTATCAAAGCCATGCAATCAAATCATAATCTTGAAGATATCATCTCTATTCATCAAAAGTGAACCCCTATCTGATGATTCATTTTAATATTTTAGGTTTCTAATATTAACTGCAACATGTAATATCCACAGTCTCTATACCGAATATAGGATTTTCCTTGTTTCAGCTGAATTCTCCGTGAGTAGTTTCTGAACAACATATGGGTATGCAGCTTCAAAGGTCTTAAAGTTAGGGTCTGCAGCTATTGCCAAACCTGAAAAAAAGAATACAGCAAACAGAATTGGCTCAATTTATGATGCCTTCACAAAAAGGCTCCTGCTTCTAGAAATAACGATATAAAACCTTTACAAGTATGAGGACGAGACATTGGAATCTCTCTCTCTCTCAACATTACCTGAACCCGTGCATCTTTTACTTTAATTACAATCAGCTCTTATTCATTCCCATGTCAAAAATATAAGCCCTCTGCCCATATGTATTTCTTTTTAACTCCACAGTTTCATGGATGAACTTTTAAAGGAATCTGGTAATTAGATAACTTGTTGTATTAACATGGACTTTGGGAATCAAATTTTGAAATAGAAGCATATGCAGCAGCAAGGCCAAGAGCAGTAACAGTTGATCTGGTTTTGTAAAATCTCAATAATGAAAATAAAAAGCATTTGTCATGCTCCCCTCTAATAATATGAACTGTATAAATTTCAACAGTAACATGAGTGTCATTCCAACATCTACATTTTAAGAACATGCATATTTCCTAAGAAGACAATTAGGAACATGGTACTTGATAACTTACCTTCCAAGGATGCTAGAGAACGGAGAACAAGTGTATAGTATGGAGGCATGCGGAAGTGATACTTGAGGGTCACAGACCATATTTTGCTCAGAACCTTCAAAATTTGTGGCAAGATTAGCCGCTACTGACAATAAAGCAACATAAGGGCAGTAATAAAGAAAAAAACAAAGGATAAACACACTGAGACGTGTTCCAGAATTTAACAAAGTTTTGTTTCAGGATAAGCTGAAATGAGAAACCAGAGAACTGATGAGAATTCATCCTTCAGTGTAGAGTACCATCTATTTCAGAATTTGAAAGAGCATTACTAGATAGAACATGTTTGGTAAGTGAAATAAAGATCCTAAGACAAAATACTTACAGAATCTCTAAGCGAATTAGAAACACCAAAGTTGTTGAAATCAGTTTGAATTGGAGGCATCCTTCCACCCATTTAGGCCGCTTCATGACACATTTCAATTTCAGTAATCTAGGAAAACATAAGGGCAATAGAACTCAAGATAATATATATAAGTAGGAAAAATAAAACAATGCAATACCAAATAATTTTTTTAACTCAGATGAGCATAAGCTGATTAAATTATGGTTCTGCGTTACTTATCATCCAATTCATCCGGCAATTGCTTTCTTGCATTGCACTTCCTGTTTGCAAGCAGAAAACATTCTCCTTCACATATAATTTTTTTTCTCTAACATAAAGGATTACTCGGATGTTATATTCAAGGTTTAAGTACATTTTGGAGGAATCAAATTTGCTTATTCACATACTCTACACGAATATTCTTGCCATTCAATAACTAGAAAGCACCAGAAAATGAATGAATTAACTTTTATCTTAGAACAAAGAAAACACATAGAACTCTTGTCCTAATCATTAAGAAAATAAAAGTTTTTACCTAACCATCCATTCCTTTTAAAGCTCTGCTTGCTGCATCTTCAAAGATGAATTGCACAAACCCATATCTTTTTGATTTCCCACTCACCGTACCATACATAACTTTAACTGCCAAAATAAACCATGTATGATTGGATTTAATAGTTGAACAGATTAACTGCTGGATGAACTTAGACAATAAAATAAAATAAACAACGTACAACCTCTATTGAATTAAAATCAGTCAATTGTGGGATGACAATTCAGAAAGATGAATTGGGGATTTGTCATAGTGACAATTTAACAAACAGGTTGTAATGCACAACTTTGAAAATTGCTTCAAACATAGCAAAGATATAGAACCCAATTATCTCACAAGAGATAAACAACAGAACAGAGAGAATAAATTTGCGTGATTCAGAGTCTCTGAAAAATCTCAGAAACATGGTAAAAGAGCGAATGAAGTCGTTACCTATCCAACTAGTGAAACCAGTCTGCTCAAAGCGATACAGTTATCGGCGATGGAAGCGGCGACGACGACAGATCAGAAACTAGCAGCCACGGTAACTATTGGCGATGGCAGCAACAACAACAGATCGGGACGCTGGTGACAGTGCTCCAGTTGAGAGACACCGGCAGGGAGAAATAGAAGAAGCGGGTGAAATTGAAATGGGGATGAAACGAGCAGTGGGTCTGTGAATGCTGAAAAAGTGAGAGAAAACAGAACAAAGAAGAGAAGCAAATGGATAGTAAATTTGATGGGTCTTTGATTAAGAGAAGGTTTGTGGGTTTTGAAGAAGAAAAGAGTTGTCGGTAATGAAATATTTTGAGAGGCAATCCAAAAGTAACTAGTATTATTAAAGTGTTGTACCTTTTCTTTGACAGCCGTTAATAAGTGTGGTATTTGGTACTTTTTTCAACAATTATTACTGACCGTCATAAATAGGTTGTTGAAATTGTTCTGGTTTCTTGTAGTGTGACAAGGTGAGTTCTACATCAAACAAAAAAATTGATAGTCTGGAAAATAAAGGAAAGTTTGTTAAGCCCTTGCAGAAAAAAATGATAAATTAGTTATGATCCAAGGTGAGGAAAAATCTTTGGTTAATGCAGTTGTATATTCTCCTATCATGATGGAAACACCATCTGTTGAACTAAGGTATGTTTTAATCTTTATTTTGATGATAACAAAACACTTCAAAGATAAGAAAATTTCAAGTGGACTCAATATGTAAATCATGAAGCTTGAAGGCCAAATTTGAAGAAATTAGAAGATCAATAATTTTGAAGCTTCAAGACCTTAGATTAATTTGTTTGTAAGTTTTACTTAATGTTCAATTAATCTAAGGGCTCAATTTTAATT
>JANIMX020000551.1:425735-436197 GCA_024582655.2 Erythroxylum kunthianum
AAGCTCGCACTAATGTAGTGGTTAGGGATACAGTCATAGGTTGGCAATAGAAAAGGTAGAAAATTCCCAATATTCTCCCTCTTGATGCAATATCCTTGTTGGAATAACTGTGACTCCAAGAAATTCTAATTATGTATTTAGTGACTTATCTCTTTGTGAATGAAATATTATAAGTTTGAGTTACAAAAACAATTCTTTTATAAAAAATAATTTTTTATGTATAATTGATAACCCTTATTCAATCCCATATAAAATTAAAAAATTGAGTTTACAATGTTTTTTCACTTATGTCATTGTGGATCTTTTCGTGGTGTCTATATTAACTACCCACTTGTAAATATATTATTTTACTTCTCTAGCCTGCCTACATCGGAATTTTTTTTTCTCTTATTTGAACATAGAAAATAATGTTGACCTAGATCAACTTGCAAATAGCATACTGGTTGCTACCTTCACAGGCTATATCTACGGAATACGCATCGCTCACCGTGGTAAAAAGGAAAAGAATTGAAAGGGATACCTTAGGAGCTTGCAGGTACGATCACACACAATGCTTGACTAAAGATATATAATGTTTGACATAACGGACTCGATCAAGAATATAATAACCAGCTCATTTCTTTGTTTTTGTCAATAATGCAATATAGTTTCGGTAATAAAATACACTAGCTTAAAAAGTAATTATGAGCTCGTTTGGTACATCGTATTAAACTCTAGATAGGAGTAAATAGTTCATATCAGGTATTTTTGTGTCAACTTATATTATTTAATTATCTGACTATTTAATACGAATTAGATTTTTAATACTCTCCTTACCTGACTAACTAATATAACTCACACATTCCGGTTTAAATAATATACGCTTAATTATACAACTAGGGAAAAAATGTTCACTTGAGAAATCAGATTATTTTGAATTATACATTATTTGGTACTCTTTTTATTAGTATATTTGAGTATATTGAAATTTTTATGAGATACTACAATTATTATAATAGGTGAGTTCATGTAAGCTTATCTTATAGATCATGACAAACAAAATGAAAAAAATTATTGCCATATAAATCTTATAAAAAAATTCATGTCATTTGAATTTAAAATTTCACTGAATTTATCAAAGAATTTTTTTATCAAAATAATTCAATCTGATGTTATCCGAAACAGTACCACTTAGTCAAACTGTTTATCCGGAACACTATCAAACGCCGTATAATATTATGGATAAACAGTCAGTACGAAACAAATTAATACTATCATATAGAAATTAGTCAATACAGTCCGACATACCAAACGAGCCATATATTTACTAGTTACATCATTATATCATATTAAATACTTACATATCTTTTTGCATGCCTACTGAAAAGGAAAATTTTAGAGTTAGTCATAATATTACTAGAAGTAAAGTTTGGGAAGAATTTCAAAAGTCCCGGAAAGCTTCTTTGTATTATACTAGTTAAGAGATTGGAAGAACAAGTTATAATTGTTGGAAACGTTATAATTCTTTAATTAATTGAATAAATTTTATTAATTAGTTGTTTATTATGCTTTATGGCATTTTATTGTGTTTTATTATGCTTTATTAAGCTTTATTACATACTTTGTAACCTCCTAGAATATTTGACTATAAAAGGAGCCAAAGTTTGTCTTAAAAATACAACAAAAAAAGACAAACTTAGAAAAAGACATTGAAAGTTTATTACAAAAAAAGTGGTGTCTTTGTGTTGTTTTGGGGTGATAGAGAGAAAGCAATTGAAAGTTCTAATAGAGTATTTTGTTGGTACTTTATACAAAATATTAGAGATTCGTTGTATCCTAGGAGACAGACGTTGTCGAAATCACTGCACCGTGAGAGAGCGAATTTGTCTGAAGGAAACTGTGAGCTAACACAGGCCTCCGATCAAATACTACAAATATTTTATTATTTTCAGGTATACTCTTTCTATGTTATTTTGTACTAAGTCCAATCAATATTATGTGATTTTTGTCTATTGTTTCAGACAACATGTTATATTTATGTTTTTACATTCATAAAAAAAACCGAAGCAATTTGAATTTTCAATAAATTGAATAATAATCCATGCATAGATTTATTTGAAAAGTTGTATTTGAGAAAGCCCTTAACCTCTAATGACCATATGAAACCTAGATAATAACATATTAAATGGTTCGGTATTCCCAATTCAATTTGGGTCTTGACCTTATTTTCTCAACAACAAAAAAGGAAAAAAAGAGAGGGATATTGAGTCTTGACCATTGTAAGTTGGGTTAGAAGTGGTATCCAACCTTTGGAGACGTGTAGCAATGCATTCACATGTTACTTAGAATTTGACAAACTTAAATATTTATTTGTCTCATCGAGAAATTATAGGTGTAATCCGCCTAAGCTGTCAACTTAAACAATACTTTCCCTTATTATTCCAAACAATGCTTGCACCAACTAACTGGGAAGTCTACGTCCAGTATTTTTCATATCCTTGACATCATGCGCTTCAATAACTCGTAAGAAGAAACTTATGTCATCTTATTAAATTTTGCAACATTGTCGAATCTCTTTTACATTTTTATAAATTTAGAAGGTATTCAATTTCACTGTTCATAATCCTAATCCTAATAGTTATTTTTCCCAAACATATATAATATGTTTCTAACTGTAGAATCAACGGTTGAATTTGATTAGTTTACATCTCTTTTGCCTAAAGTTAATTTGACATACAACACTAAAAGGGGAAAAATTTTAATTAAGAGAGGACCGTGTGATACAGCTCCACAGAACCTGTCCAACTAAGCAACTGACGTGTGGACCAAAAGTACAGTTATTGAGTTCATAATCAAAAGTACAGTTACATCCAACCAAAATTCTTATTTTCTTTCAATCCAAGTTTGATTAGGATGCTGTTAAATGACTACTGCCATGTAGCTAAAGCGTCCTTTTCTTGATCTTACATTGCTTAAGGTTTAATGTTGTGATTTTCAATAAGCTTCGCCAACTTTGTTTGATTAATGACATAATGGATTATTTAGGTTTCTGAATCTAAGTTCCACGTAAAATGTGGTTAGTCAAACACATCATATATGGGACGAGTTTTAGTAAAAGCCTGCTTAATGGTTAGAGAGATCGCCTTATAGATTGATTTGTGCGATACATTTAATATGCTTCTTTTTGACAACAATGAGGTAAATAAAAGGTATAGATAAGATCTTAATATGTTTAAATTTTTGCTAGATAAGCTCTCATAAATTTGTGTTACTATATTGGACTTTATTTTGCTGTTATTAAGTTACATATAAATATGCAAATACTAATTTATTTGAATTTTATATTAATTTTAAAATGAATATGTATATTTTAACCTAATGAGATACATTACAGTTGATTTGTACAAAATGTTTGACGAGAACCCCGTTAGTAGACAGAACATGAGTACAACTGCAGAGTATGTTGAAAAACAACCTAAATTTAAGATAATGTTATGGTAAAGTTAATTCTTTGTGACTAGATTATTATAAGTTTGAGTCACGGAAACAGTTTCTTTGTAAAATAATACAAGAGAAATGATGCGTATAATTGATGTCCCTCATCCAATCCTTACAAAACAAAGAACTAGGTTTGTTTTCATTGTCGTTAAAGATTGTGGTGTCACTCTCATCAAATAAGTTGAGGATTTATTTCTTTAACCAGACGAGATAAGTTTCTTGAGTTTTATGATCTTTTATGTGTATCACAAAATCACTAGAAATTTTCAAAAATTTTCTTTTATTTCCTCATGAACTAAGACCAATTATAAGCTAATTTACATATTTCAATGGTCAAATTATCATTCTATGTTTCTTCTTTATAATATTGGGCTTCATTCATTTCATTTTTATCATTCAACATGTAGATGTTAACAACTTAAAAGTAACTATACATTTAGGTCCCAGCTCGACAAGATTAATTAAACATGTACAAGAACAAATGAATGGTAGAATGTTCCAATTTGACTGTAGTAAGTGGAAAATTTGAGTTCTAGACATTTTAAAGGACCGAGAAAGTAGTTAACAATTCGTCATTAGAAGAGTAGAATAACGAAGTATCATAGAGAATTTAAGGGTGTGCAATGTATTTTTGTTGACTTTAGATTTAAGGAAGAAATGACTTCAGGATCAAGTTACACTGCAAAGAAAGTAGAGAAAGTTAATCACTGAAATGTTGTCACTTTATCGCGATTAATTTATGTTAATCAAGATTAACAGTGATCAACAGAATCTAACGTATTCTTCTTCTTTTTTTTTTAACTTTTTCTTAAACCTTTTCCTAACATGTTTGGTGTTTAGGTCCACACGCAAAAGACAAGATTCTCTCTGTCTCTTAAACTTGCAAAGATAATTCGTCCTGTTACTTGGCAGGGTTCTAGGTTTCTAGCTTGGAAGACAGATAAAAAGAGCTTTTAACTAATGTACTAATTATAATTTACATGAATGTGGCGTGGGGCCATTATTATATGTGTAAAGAAAGAAATTTTGCTCACCTGCAAAAGCTAAAAGGAAAGGAAAAGCTACTCTGCCTTGGATTTGAAGACATTCAGATACGTGTCAAGAAGACAGATATATGCATTCCATCTTCATAAATCACCAAAAAAAAAAAACTAAGGAAAAACTTGATCACGTATGCACAGGACAGGGTATTCATAGATAAGAATTGGAAATAAAGAATGTCCAGTAAACAAGATATCCAACTGCTTCCCGATACAAACCATGTTAAGGAAACAAGTTTTTCTAACTCGAGGAAAGAGTGGCGTTTGAGCGTAGAATTCAACATTGCAAAAAAGCAAAAGTCTCTTTTAGAAAGGTCACATTTTGTTACGAACTTTTTAGCTTTGCAAGCAAATAGCAACTGTACGTGATGAGTCATGATCTTTCTATCTTTCGTTTTCTTTGCTCTCCCACGAGCCTCATCGGTGCTTCACCGAACTAGTGTCCCACCACCGTGGACCCCCCAGAGAGGACTTTATTTTCATGCTGTGCATCTCTGAAATGTCCAGTCATTTTCAATTATTCGTCACTTCAATCGTGTAAGCACCTAGTTTAATTAACATGGTTTATGTAGTTGTATGCAGCTAGTGAGCCAGCATTATACTTAAGAGTCGTCCATGTCATAATTCCTAGGCTCAGAAGTCGGCAAACGTTAGGTTGTTTTGGATAGTTTTCATTCACTCAGTTGATATTCTGCAACATTTCCGTATTAGGTTGTTTATCAGAGAAAATATCTTTCATAACAGCAAAATTAACAAGTCCTAGGAAAGAAAATGACGGGAAACAAGAAGCAAATAAACAAATAAACGTATACTTGTATGGCAGATAAGTACAGAATATATACGCCATTGAAAGTGGGGATGGAGAACCAAGAATACTGTCGGATTGAGAATAACGGGGTCTCTTGGGAAATGTTTGAAGATATTGTTGAAAAGTCAGCAGCGACCTAAACCTACTTACAATCGAGTGATATTAACCGTGATCATAACAGACAAGGAATGTAACATGTGGAAAACTGATTCCAGTGCTTTTAACTGTTACAAAATCAAAACGGCTACGACAATTCCTAGAACATAACTTTATTAACTAAACATGCACGAATTTATACTGATTTACTGTGAATGCATCAGCTTTGTCCTAGGATATATCTGGTTAGGCTGTTGGTGGTATAGTATTTATGAGGACCCGTACTTAACCTAATTTTGAATGATGTGGCATCGATGGAGAGATGCCTACCATTCAATCCAAAACAATAGGGGTCAGGTTCAGTGGCATAGACAAGAGACCCCTTGGCTAAAGGGAGATTTGTGAAGTTAAATTCTAAACATAATATTACAGAACATGTCTTACGTTTGACAAGGCAGGAGCCGTACCAACGGGGAATACATTGTTCAGAAAACCAGTCTTTTGCTTGACCTCTTTATTTGGGGAAGGGGGTATCAAATCCACCATTGACCACGATCCCTAGCTGGCAGATTATGGCCTTTGATGGCCCCTTTTGCCCTTCTTCAAATTCCAATTGGTCACTGACCTTTTTCTTAATTTTCTGTCGAGCACAGGGATTAATCGCCACTTTCTTTGATAGGGACGTCAAATATTTGGGGTTCTTACTCATCATTGATGCTTATGCCAAGCCCTGGATTGTTCAATGGTCTTAGATGAATTATGTTTTGGAGCTTTAAGTGTTCGACAAAGTTCAGTTTCTCAACTTTTTAATTTGTTATGGTAATTGGGCATATTCAAAGTAACCTCACACTTGGGGCATAAAAGATTAAAAAGTAAATAAATAAAAGAGGCTATCATATCCTTCCTCGAATTGAAAATTTCTAGGTCAAATATGATATTATTATTTTGAAACTTTCCACCACAAATTTTAATAAATAAGGACATCTTTTTAGATTTTTATCATTAAGCTACAGAGTTCCATAATCATACAGCTGCTGAATTTGTATGAAACAACTTTTCTATGCAAAGACGATGCAGGTTATCCCTCCATCGATTATCCAAAAGACAATGAAATTGGATATATAATTGTAGTTACTTAAGTACGTAACTTACATATCTAATTTAAAAGGGTAAAAATCCAAGAAAAGTTATCGAGTAAGGTAAGTTAAAACCATGTCGTCATGTAGTTGATCACTGACGTAATAATTTTGATACTGTTCACAAAGTCTACTCCTTTGCCTCTATAAAATGTCATCCACTTCCGGTTTCTGTTTAAACTTAATCCACCTTATTGTCTTTATTCTCCATCTCTCTGTCTCCGCTTTCTACCTCTCAGAAGATATGGTCCATGCAGGTAACGATGAGAAAGTTGCTTCAGTATTATCTCCAATCTCTATTCCTTCACCGTTCACTAATAGTTACTTTCCAACTTCTTCATCTTCACCCCCTTCTCAGTCTTCTCCAACTACAACTACTCTTCATCAATCCTCTTTAAAGTTATCACAGCCAGTTTCTGCAACTCCTCCTACTGTTGTTCTTAGCCCTTGTGCTGCCTGCAAAATTCTTCGCCGAAGGTGTGTTGAGAAGTGTGTTTTAGCTCCTTACTTCCCTCCTACTGAACCTTATAAATTCACCATTGCTCACAGAGTCTTTGGAGCTAGCAACATCATCAAGTTCTTGCCATAAAACTGTATAATATAAATTTTGATGTCACTTCTATTTCATTTTTTGATATTAATAGTATCAACAATTATTAACTTTAACAAAAAGTGCCTATTAACTTCACCTAAATTGAATCTCTACTACACCAGTTGTTTGAACTCTAGCATATAGAACATCCTCTTACAACACCGAATAAATGAAGTATCAGAAAGATCTATATTTAAGAGCTAAAAAAGATAAGTCCACTATATAAACATTTAAAATCTGAGGGGAAATAACCTCTAACATGTTAAGACTAAGCCTTAAAACACTGTTAAACTACTGCTCAACACCATGAACAAAAGGAAAAAAGGACATCAAGACCAGCTAATGGAGGTAGCTCAACAGACTCTTCAAAGCATAAAAAGGCATCAATCAATTACAGGATTAGCTATAAGCAATCTGGTGGGGATATGGAAGCAAAGCTGGGTAGCAATCAATGTAGTGATATTACAAAACATGGGGTGCCTTGAGAACATGTTCTTATTTCAGATCTCTACAGTTTGCAAAATGATCTTATTTTTATCAAGTTTACAGAGGAATAAAGCAGTTCTTAACACGATAGAACATGAGTACACTGAAAGAATACTATATACCTACGTTGGAATATAAGTTGCCATAGACAATCTTTGCAAATTTTCCATGAAATAATAGGCACAATCTGGAATTTGGAACTCATTGGCCCGGGCATATGTTTCCTACAAGCACGGAGAGATATTAAATATATTAAGTAGAAAACAAGGCTGAAAGGAACAAAATAAGTATAAATTTTTAAGTATGAACCATTACTAAGAAAGTGTTTCTAATTCATGTAATTGAGAAGTTTGTTAATTTTTACTCTTTTTGTTGTTGTTCCACGTCTTCTGCCTTTTGCTTCACTTCTGCGCTCCTGTCCTTTGCGTTTCTGATTTACGATTCTCTTCTTCTTCTTTTTTCTACACCTCCAGGTCTGCGTCTCTTCTGCGCTTTCCGTTGTTGCTACCGTTCCTCTTCACGTTTCTTCTCTCTGTTGCGCTGTTCTTTTTTTCATTTTTTTCTCCTCTCTGCCGCTATTCTGCACTGCTTCTCCTTCTCTCTCTGTTCTTCTACCGCTTCTTTTCTCTTCTCCTCCCTCTGTTTTCTTTTTTCTTGGCGTCTTCCGCTGCGCTGGTCCTTTTTTCTCCACTACGCCTCCGCCTCCATGTTGCGTTGATTTTCTTCTTTCTTGCGATCTCTCTACTGCGTCTCCTGTGTTCTCTCTACCGCCTCTTTTCTGCTACTATGTCTCTTCTCCTCGCATCTCTCCTTTTTACTGCTGCGCTGTTGTCTTTCTCTCCAATTAAACTCCAAGCTGCGTCTCTTCTCTTACGTTTCCAAAATAGACTCTTGCGCTTCTTTAGACTCTTCTGTACGATAATTAAAAATTCACATAATACACGTGCATGCATGGTTTGGTTTCTCTTTTTTTATTTATTAAACAATTAAAATTTTAATTAGCCCCTAACAATAATTAAATATTTAATTAACCTTCTAATTATATTAAATTAATTACATTAATTGTAAAAATTATGCTAAATAATAAATAAAAAACTTAAATAAAAAGTACACAAACAAATACACCACACTTAAATATTTGCTTGTTCCCAAGTAAGTTTAGAAATAAAATCACTAAGACAATGAGGTAAAATCAAGCAAACTATCAAAATCTCTGCTTAATACCGATCTTAGTAGTTAAAAACAAAACCAACAATTATCAGTTAAGATGTAACTAATTAAACATTTTCTTTTTTTATTAAACAATTAAAAATCTAATTAGTTTCTAACAATAATTAAACTGCTAATTATATTAAATTAGTTGTAAAATACACAAACAATATTCCTATAAATAATCGGATTAAGAATGGTTAAACAATGGGTCAACAAGTAGAAATAGCGACGAATCTTTGTCGCTCTTCATTAACTTCTACTTTGTCAACGAATGATATTCGTCTCTTATTTTTTTAAAATTTTCTATTTTTTTTACTGCCACAACGGATACATAATTTCGTCGTTATGTGGTAAAAAATACTATTAAGCGACAAATATTTTAATTCGTCGAGAAATTTTTGTCGGTAAAAGTCTATTTTATTGTAGTGTAAATTTAGTTGGTAAGATTAATAAAAATATTAGAGTTTTATTATGTAATACCAAGGAATAAATGTTTATTGATATTTTAATGCTATTGATTATAGCAATTTTTTTACCATCCAAAAATATTTGTTGGTAAATAATTTGAAGCTATTATGTTGGTAATTGGTTGCTATTTATGGCGCTATTTTTTGTACCATATTTACCAACAAATTTTTTGTTGGTATTTAATTGGTAATTTGTTAGTGTTTATTTTATAATTGTATAAATATTATACTCTTGGTAATTTGTTGGTATTTACAAACAAAAATAATTACGTTGGTAAATTTTGTTGGTAATTTCCAATTTTCTTGTAGTGAATTTGTTAATGCATGATTTTATCGTCTGAATTACTTTTATATTTCTTTGCAATTGTTCTTCATATTCTTATTTCACTATTTTCCAATTCCAGTTTAGCTTTTACATAATCTTTCTTTATTCTTGATTTAGTTTTATTAAGTGTTTTTATGATTGATTAATTATTATTGTTGCATGAATTATTTTTATTGTTTATTTTCTGTTTTCTTTTCCTTAATCAAGTCACTGTTTAATTTCTGTTTTTATTTTCAGTTTTATTTCATTAATTGCATGTTTAATTTTGTTTTCATGTTTAGGTGATTTTATTTTGTGGGATTAGGATGAAACCCTAAGATGCTAAGATGATAGTAGTTATTATGTTGTAGGATTAATGAGTATGTGATTTGTTTTAATTGTAATTCCTATCATTTCAATTGTAGTCTTAATTGACTAAAATATTTAGAAACCATATAAACACGGGAGTGAATATAGGCCCGTTAGGAGTTCATAATTGGACTAATTAATCAATACGAGAGTTGCGATAATTAGTTTAATTAGAGATTATCCAAGAATTAATTCAATGGTACTAGTTAATTATTCACTAAGGGATTAAGGATAATTAATTTAGGACCTTAGGTGATCATAGCATCGGGAGGTGTATGAGGACAATTTAGAGTCCGCTATTAATTGGAGATACGAGAGTTGACTAATTAATTAGAGGTTAAAGACTTGATAACTCATTAGGATAATCACGTATTTATTAATTCAATAACATGACAATAATTTGATTAGCGTAATTAGGGTAGATTCTAAGTCCCCACTTTATTTCTTTATTGATTTTTCAATTTATTTTATTTTA
>JANIMX020000551.1:463091-482391 GCA_024582655.2 Erythroxylum kunthianum
CTCCCGTACAGACGCTGCATTTTAATGGCGGAAGACAATTTGATGGAAGACAAGGACAAGGATATTTTCGTTAATTCCCATAAGGGCAATGTTAGCCCTTTATTTTTCACTTTTTAATTTTAAGGGTAATTTAGGTATATTATAAAAAAATTGAGTATAAGTGCAATAAATTTGTTTGAGACGCTATAAATATTTTTTCACCAAAAAGAGGTTAAAAACAAATTTTGGATTTAAGATGTCGATATATTTAGCAATTTTCACTTAGGGAATATATAATAACAAATGGGAAATTTCAAATCAAGGCATAACACGTTTATACACAAGTTATGCATTCTTTTAATGTTATACTGCTTCCAACTTTATTCATGTTTAGGCTTTAGCCATTGCAAGACAATCAATAGCATTTAAAGGAGTACCTCAAGTTCTTGTTATGCTCGACACCAGATGACTGGCAAAAAATAATTGTAACCAATTCTCCAATTTTATATATTAATAACATCCTAAAAAAATTCACTACTATTTGACAGCTTTGGATATGCTTTTTCGTCTCCTAATAAGACCATCCATTAATATAATGTAGCTAGACTTCTGTAAAGCAATGCCCTTCTTTGCGGATTCTTGAAATATTTCCATGGCATCCTTGTATTTTCCCTGAATGCATAGCTCATTGATCTGTTGTGAATATGCCACAGAATCTGGAGCAGAATCCTGAGGAGTCCCAGGGGCTTCAACATCCTGCTCCTTGTCGAACTGTAAGGACTGGTCATGTAACTTTCCTGTTTCCACAATTTTTGCCAAAAATTCCTCTGCATCCTTCAGTCTACCAGCATCACTAAGGGCCCCAAGAATGGCATTATATGTATAAACATCAGGCCCAAGCTTCTTTTTTTCCATTTCTGCATAAAGGTCAAATGCTTCCTTAAATCTCCCATGTCTAGAAAGGCCTGATATCATTGTGTTGTATGTAGCTGAATCAGCTTTCCCCTTCAAAACCCATTTGTTAAAGAGTTTAAGACCTTTGTCGAGCATGCCTTCCTTACAAAGGCCACGAAGAAGTATATTACAGGTAAACACATCTGGCTTGAATAAATTCTCAACCATTTTATTGTGGAACTGGAAAGCTTTCTCAACTTGCCCCTCCCAACAGTATCCATGAATTATTGTATTGTATGTAATTTCATTTGGGACCAAACCATTCCCTAAAAGCTCATTCAGTTTCTCAATAGCTTCATCAGTTTTCCCTAGTTGGCATAGCCCCTGAATAATGATATTATAATTGACGACAGTTGGAATTATCTTTTTTTCCTTCATCTCGCTCCAAAGATTCAAAGCATGACTCGATTTATCATCCTCAAAATATCCATTGATCAAAGTTCCATAACTGACATCATCAACAAAGTAGCCACGTCTACTGGCGCTATTGAGCAAATGATATGCTTCGTCAAGTTTCCTTTCCCTACAAAGTGTATGAAGGAATACATTAAGTGTCACGTTATCCATCTTCAAACTTTTCCCCACCATTTCAGTCATCATTTTGAATGCATCACTCAGCTTCCCTACTTTGCAATACCCATTTATCAGGGTGTTATAAGTAACTTTATCTGGTGAAAACCCATCTTCTTCCATATTTGTTATGGTTCTACTCGCTTCATCCATCTTGCACTGCTTGACAAACCACTTGAGCATTGTATTGTAAGTGCATGCATTAAGCTTAACTCCCTTCTCATTCATTTCTTCAATCAATCTAAACGACTCTGAGCTACTGCCAAACTCAAAACACCCATTAATCAATGTATTGTAAGTAACCACATCAGGCAGCAACTTCAAATTCTCCATCTCATCTTTCAACCTAAATGCCTCCTCAAGCCTGCCATCTTTACAAAAACCATCAAGCAACATATTATAGGTCCAAACATCAGGCAAAACATTACTCTGCGTCATCAATTCAATCACTTTTGCAGCATCCTTTAACCACCCCAACTTACAATATCCAGAAATCAAAATATTATACGTTAACCTATTAGGCACCAACCTTTTTACCTTCATATCCAACAGCAATTCCCTAGACTCATTCAACATTCCCTTCTTGCAAAAAGCATCCAACATCGTATTATACGAGACATTATCCGGGGCACAGCCCTTTTCTCCCATCTTCCTGAAAAGCTCTTTAGCCTCCTCAAAATTGGACTCTAAGCAACACCCACGAATCAAAATATTAAAGGTGTTGGTATTGACTTGAACACCAAGTTTATCAGCATCCCTATACACCGCTTTAGCCACTGTAAGGGAATGTTTAGAAGGGTCCCTGACCAAAGCAATGAGAAGAGTATTGCAAGTGAGCAAATTGGGCTTGAAATGAAGCTTTTTCATTTTGTTAAACAGTTGGGCGGCATGGTGTGGCTTACCAGAGGCGACGTAAGCAGCAATGGACAAATCAAGAAGGGCCTTTGAGATTCGAACCGAACGATCAGGGTGGAGGATGTGACGGTGGAGGAAGTTTTGTTTGTCGCCGGCGATAAAGGTGGTTAGCAGGGACTTGGCGTCGACGAACTTGTGGTGGGCTATGAGAGAAGGTAACAGAGAGAGGAGAGTGAGGGGAGAGTGGGCGATGGAGTGACAGAGATTGGTTTGTGCCCATTTGAAGAGAGAGAGGAGAACAGTGGGTTTGTGAGACAGAGTGAGGGATGAGAACAAGGAGAAGAGTAGCTTGGGGTTTGCAGTGAAGTTTGGTATGTAAGGGTTCAGAGATTGGGAAGTGAAGTCGGAGGTAAGGAGAGAGGTTAGAGTGTTTAGGAGTTGTGATTCTGTTAGAGATTTAGGGTCTGGAACTGGAAGCGGAGGGGATTGTTTCATGTTTGGGAGACGCCGATGATGATGAGTTCGGAGAGCTTTGGAGTTGAACTTGAAACAACTAGGGGTTACTCTACGAGGTCGTTTGATGGATCTAGCTAGCGACGTCGTTTCTACATTTGGTTAATCAACCACATAGATTATATCTACTATTGGAATAGCAAAACGATTGTTTGATGAGACAAAATAGAATGTCTGAGACAAAAATACTGAAGCTGGAACCCATAGAAGCAACACCAGACAGCTTCAAAGAATTCGGACAGGTGATAGAGCCATCACAAGATGGTGAGGAATTCGGTCCGCGAGATGCTCGCTTAAACCTTAGCCATGGAATTCCCAGGTAGGTAGTTAAATTCTTGTATTCCAGTTGCGTTAATAGTATTGCAGTAGATTGGTTTCTTTCCTCTCTTTTTTTTTGGTCCTGTAGATTCTACATCATGCGACTTGAAGATCGAGCACTGGAATTTTCCAACATTACTCATCACGCAAGCGTGACTCAGTGCCTTGGATCCGTTGGAGGGCATGTTTGGTACTTGGGAGTAGCCAAAGCATCTATCGTGCATTTAAATCCTGGAGGTGGAAGTGATGTTATCAAGTCTCGTTGCGGGCATTTCTACGTTCCTCCTGCTGTTGAGGAGGTGCGCGTTTTCAGGATCTCCGGCCCAAAGTTCGTGAAACTTGAACGTGGAACATGGCACGCAGGGCCTTTGTTCAGGGCAAAGACGATGGACTTTTACAACCTTGAATTGAGCAACACCAATGTCAGTAGTTCTTCCTTTAACCTTAATCCACATTCAATTGTTCTACATCACTTAAGAACTTGATTCGTCTTCTGTTTTCCTTTTCCAAACGCATTAATCAGGTGGTGGACCATACAACACACAACTTCAAGGAGCACAACGGCGTGATCTTTTCAATAGACCAATCATAGCAGCCCTACGTTCAACTCGTTTTCAGCCTCGGCAATTTGTATCTGTACTTGAAATCTTTCAGATCTTACTGTTAACGTTTTAATCAAATCTACAATAAGAATTAGCATTGGAAGGCATCCCTTTGCTTGTCCACTCATTTTATTTGTCATGCACAAGAATTCTCAAAGTAGAGAGTTTGGTTTCTGAAAGTTGCTATACCAAATCTCAAAACTAGTCCAAGTTGGCAACCCACAAGGGTCAGGAAACATAGTAAATGAAGTATTTCATATAAATTACGTTTATCAACAGTATCTCCAATCTAGAAACAAAGATAAGGATTTTGTTCGACTACAAAAGCAAGAATACCATTGCGCAAAAAATTTAAAAAATATGTAAACATAAAAGATGTTACTACTACTACGAGATTTTGAAAATTGTTTGTGAAGTTGGCCACTCCATGTAAAGCAAAACAGTCGTATTAATCCACCAATGCCAAGATATAGATTTGTCTCCGTGTTTCTGTCAGCCCATCATCTGCAAAACCATCACTCCAGCTAAGAAATTTTTACCTTAGGAAACTACACGACTTTCTGTTCAGCCTACAACCCTTTTCCCATTAGCTCACAAAACAACCGAATTACAAATAAATAAAAAAGGGTAAGAAATTGACACGCTTCACAATCAGGTCCTGTACTCCGACGTATCAGACAGCAAGAAATCTATTAGCATCGCAGTTATAAACTGTTAAAGAAGGAAACCAGAAAAGGAGCAAACTGCCTAACAGAGAATCGTTCCTTTCTTCCAATGGCGTCTCTCATTTCCTGAATGTTCTAATAAGCTATTATTGTAAAGGGTGAGTGAAAGATGGACTACTCAAGTTCCTGTCTAGAAGATGCACAAACATCAAACTAAAGTCAAATCACCTTAAAAATATCTCCAAACATCCCTTGCAGGGGGTTTCTACGCTGAACTCCGTAGAACACTTCGGCAATGTCATCTAGCAGCTGAATAATAAATACATTAGAAATTTAAAGCAATATCAATCAGGATAGTCTTTTGACAATTAACATCTTTTTGAAAATAGAAACAGCAAATAAATGTTTTGACTCAATAGATTATAAGCTATCTGCAAAACCAGTAAGAAATATTAAAGAAATATGCATAACTCTTCACCTCATTAAATGCAGGTTCCCGGTCTATACTAGACTTATAACTCTGTCTCAGCATATTAAAAAGAGGTAAAGCATCTCGCTGCAACCTGGAAGAGAAATATATTACAGACTTATTGCAGATGATCATAAATTTTCAAGATGAGAACCTAACATCTACAAATAAAGCAAAGGGAAAAAAATGATTAAAATTGGCTTGTTAATGCAATAAGAAAGTTGGCTTCAATGAGATTCAAGGTTAAGCAAAGAATCCAACATGGAACTCAAAAAGGTAGAGGCAGGATAAAGAACTAAAGGTTGTCTATTGTAAAAAAGAGAAGATAAATATATATTTCAGAAGAACCCTGCTTTTTTCCCCATCTGAAGTGAATTGATCTGCTGAGGATCAAGACGGGGAGGCCAATCAGGTCACCTCCACCCAGTGGGGGAAAGACCCCCCTGCTAATCCAGTAGTGGCCCTTAACATGCTTTTAGTATATTTATAACCCATCAATGCTTTACCATGGTAATACATCTCCATATAGCATAAGAGGATAATGTGCAACTTACGTTTGCAAAAGATAAGAAATGAATTTTGTCAAGTCTGATTGGAGAAAATCAGGCTTCTGAGATACCACCTGTTTCTTTATCTCTTCCATCAGATAACTGGCATCTCTCATATTTCCCATAGCCAAATACCTGAACAGTGAGGAAATACGGTAATTAGAACGTCACATATAACTAGTAAGCATTAATCTCTGGATTAGTGTGCCCACAGAAGTGGCATATGTCCAATTCATTAAGCAGGCTTACAATAGAACTGCCCGTGCAATGGCCAGATCATCTTCACCAGGATAACACTGCATAGTCACACGTCAGTTGTTAACATATCATCCAAAGAAAAATTATACCCACTGTTACCCAGGCCCAGTGAATACATTGCAATCAAAGGGATAGATCAACAAGAGTTATGTTATTTTATACATGCCTTCACAATGGCATTGATTAGGAGCGAAAATAGTTAAAATGAG
Organism: Erythroxylum kunthianum; assembly: GCA_024582655.2. Lineage (NCBI taxonomy): Eukaryota > Viridiplantae > Streptophyta > Magnoliopsida > Malpighiales > Erythroxylaceae > Erythroxylum > Erythroxylum kunthianum. The sequence goes on from JANIMX020000551.1 coordinate 469,032, forward strand.
AGATCATGAAAATAAATTATTCTAACAGCTATACACAATGCTCAAGAAGACTAACCTTTCCTGTGAAATTGACCAAAGTAAAAGCAAACTTCTTTGGATTGTTTCCTTTAACAAAATGATATGATATTCTAGTCATATCCTGCAAAGAAACAGTCAATATTCTTGAGCATGCTCCAAAATAAATTAAAGATCAGACAAGCCAAAAAAATGCTCGTATGGGCAACACATTATATTCTTACTGGATAGATAATCACAATTATCCAAAGATATCAAAGACGGAACCTTTGTAAAGCAAATGAAAAGCATTCCACAGCATTGACAAAAGCATTCAAAGGAAAAGAAACAAAAAATAGTAACAGAAGCAATTCCATCACCACAATCCAGTGAAACTCAAGTTCACTGTCAAAGTTTCCTGAAACAGACTGTTGGAGACAGAATACCACAGTTCAAAGTATGTACCTAAGAAACCCATAATGTTATCCAGTACACTCTTGACTTTTCAGAAGTATGCTATCTGATTTAGAATAAAGTTCATGTGTGTTTATGAAACAGGCTTAGGTATGTTTTCCATCAACGAGAAAATATACTGAAAAGAAAGGCTTACTTTGGTACATCTGCATTCAAAATACGGATCCATACTATAAGCGATTAAGCAATCAAAAAATAGTTCAGCAAAATCTACAATAAATTCAGGAAGAAAATAAATTGGTAGATTGTAGAGGACAGGGCAGCAACTGATCTCAGTTCCCCTTGGGAATCAAAGAATGACAACAGCAACATATTCACAGTTGTAGGACCATTTGTTCACAACAATTTGGTTAACCCTCTTAATCAAAGAAAAGCTATAAAATATACCCATTAACAATCGCAGATTATATATATATATAAAAGAAGTTACAATAGAACAAAGAAAAGATTTAATATCAAACCTACCAACTCGGGAGATTCAGAATACATGTAGTCAGCTAGCATAGTATGAAGCTCTGGTGATCCATATCTATTTGATCCAAACTCTGCAGACCACCTAACAATCAAACAAATAATTAAAACAAGAGATTTGCTTGGAACTACACAAACAATGTCGAAAGACAGAAGTAAATTTGGCTCATCCAGAAACATTCATACTACAACAACCCAGTGAAAATTCTGCTGATATGCGGAGTCTGGAGAGGTCCAATAGTACGCAGCCTTACCCCTAACTGATAAAGAGGTTGTTTCAAATACTAAACATAAATAGAACTTTCTTCCTCCCTACCATAAGTTGTTTAATCTCCCACTTCTCATATAATTTTTCTTCCCACACTTCCTAGATCCAAACAAAACTTTCAACACAATATGAACACACTTGATGACTCTTGCACTAGAATTTAAACCCCAATATCCACACCAGCTAATGAAAGTAAACTATTTTACATCAAAAGAACCCAGGAAGCCAACATAATGGAGCTTCACATCTGAATGGTGGATCGGAAAATGAAAACCCTAAGTTAAGTTTTCAAGTTAAGGACATAATCACAAAACCACAAGGCATTAACACAGATCAACAATCACACTGATGCAAAAGAGCTTAAAGTCTAAAAGAAGAAAAATTAGTCAACGAAAAACCTTAATTTGGATGGAATGAGGAATGGAAATTGAGTTGTCATCAAAGATAAAAGCTGAAATTTAAATTATGTTAGGATTCCAAGCAAGTTAAATATGTTATTCTATTTTAGATATGTTATCCTAGTTGTTCATAATTTAAATTTATAGAATTGTTATTAAAATAAGATTTAAATTTGTTACGAACCCTTTCCTACTACAATAAAAGTTCTAAGAACTTCTCTATAAATATGTGTATATTCAGTCTTTTAATAAGAAGCAATCTGAAATTTTTCTATAACTTGAGTTTTTAACTAGAAAGTATGATGCTTTCTTCTAAGAGTGATTCTTAGACCTTAAGAGTGATTCCTAGATCTCTACCCTCCATTCTTTGAGTTCCGCAATAAATTCCAGCCATCTTAAACCTAAAATTTAGCCATATTAACCCTTAAAATTTTAAGCCTAAATTTTCAGCAACCAAACCCTAAAAACCCAACTATACCAAACTAAAATTTTAGTATTCCTAGCCGAAATCCAATCTTGAGATTTGATATTCCAGCAACCTAATATCAACCATATATCCTAATTTTGTGATTTTTAGCTATTAGTTAATATCAACCATATATCCTAATTCAGTATCAGAGCTTTGGTTCACAATAGCAACACGTAATGGAAGGGCGTATAGAAGAATATTCAGAGCTAGAGCAAGATGAAACACTTTGAATATTGCAGAAAAAAAATAATGGGCGTTGATGATCCTCGTTCACATCCAAAAACCAACTTATATGTAACAACACCTATAAGAAAACATGCTCAACAAGTTTTGGAAAGGCTAGAAAACCTTGACATACACTCCCTGAAAGTCAAAACTCCCAAGAGAAAAAGTTATGCGAAGCAACAACCTATACTTGATGTTTAACACCGAGTACATGGTAATAAGCAAGATGAAGGGATTGATATTGATCAACAACACTTAACACAAGCAAAAATCTTTGCTAAAATATCAAGTATTGATTTTGATTCCTCAAATTTAATAGGCACTACCTCAGAGAAAGTGTTTGTTCTAGTTGGTGAGATTGTTGCAGCTCTCCGTCAATCGATCAATTAGAATCTTCAAAAGTACATACAAAAGGTACTTGATGACATAGAGAGTTTGACAATGGCTGATAATCAGAGTGTTAAAGAGGAAGAAATAGCACCTTAAACACCCCTCACCTTATCAAAAGAAGTGGAAGAATTATCAGGTGAATTATCTCCTTTACAAGATATTCAGCATGCTATTGAGTTGATACTTGGAATTACTCTACCAAATCTTCCAGTCTATCGCTTGAATCCTATTGAGAATGAAAAGAAGAAGAGACAAGGAGAGGAATTGTTGAAAAAAAGATTTATTCAAGAAAGTCTTAGTCTGTGTGCTATTCCAGTACTATTGACTCATATAAAGGATGAAAGTTATATGTATTGATTGTCGGGTGATAAATAAGATCACAATAAGGTATAGATTTCTAATACCTCGTCTTGATGGCATGTTAAATATGTTGATTGAAGCTACTATCTTTACCAAGATAGACTTATGAAGTGGGTACCATCAAATTAGAATCAGACTTGGAAATGAATGAAAAATGACTTTCAAAACTAAAGAGGAACTTTATTAATGATTGGTGATGCCATATGGACTCTAATGCACCTAGTACTTTTATGAGAGTGATGAATCAAGTTTTTCATCCATTTATGGGCAGATTTTTTGTGGTATATTTTGATGATATATTAATATACAACAAGACTAAAGAAGACCACATATTACATCTACAACAAGTCTTGAGAGTTTTGAGGCAAAAGAAACTTTATATCAACTTAAAGAAGTGTTCTTTCATGCAATCAAATGTTGTAATTTTAGGTTTTATTGTATCCCACCGTGAAGTGGAGATGGATCCCGAGAAGATTAAGCCATCCTTGATTGACCTATTCCAAAGGATGCGCATGAGACACGAAGTTTTCATGATCTAGCAACATTTTATAGGCGATTTATTTGTAATTTCAGCACCATAATAGCACTCATTACTGATTGTATGAAGAAAGGACAGTTTACATGGTCAAAGGCAACAACTAAAGCATTTGAAAAAATCACAAAAAAGATGACTAAATCTCTTGCTTTACAACTTCCAAATTTTTCTAAGGTATTTGAGATTGCTTGTGATGCATCTCATGTGAGAATTGGAGGCATACTCAACCAAAAGGGACACCCCATTGCTTACTTCAATGAGAAGTTAAGTGAAGAGAAACAACCATATCGACTTATGACAAGAAATTTTATGCAATAGTACGTGCTCTTTACAATTGGCACCACTATCTCTAATACAAGGAATTTATTATATTCAGACTATGAATCTCTTAAACATTTCAAGTCCTAGAAGAACTTGAACAAAAGGCACGCCTTATGGAGTGAATTTTTGGAGCAATTTAACTTTGTTATTAAACATCGAACAAGAGTTGAGAATAAGGTAGCAAATGTATTGAGTAGAAAGAGTCATTAGCTAAACACTTTGGCCAAAAACGTTGTGAGGTTTGACAAAATAAAAAGAGAATATGTTTCAAATCAAGATTTTGGAATAATCTATTAAGAAATTGCAACTAGACAAAGAGACCAATGCTTTTCTTTTGTAATCCACGATGACTACCTTTTCAAAGTAAATCGACTTTGCCTACCTGATACTTCAACAAAGGAGTATGTGATTTGAGAATTACATGGAGGAAGGGTAGCAGGACACTTTGGAAGAGATAAACCAATTACAATTGTTAAAGATACTTTTATTGGCCCTCTTTAAAGCAGGGCGTGTCTAAGGTCATACGGCAATGTCAAACATGTCAATTATCTAATGGAAAGAAACAAAATTCTAGATTATACACACTACTACCCATGCCTTATGAACCATAGCAAGACATAAATATGTTGTCTTGGGAATTCCTAAAACTATATGAGGTTATGATTCAATTTTTGTAGTGGTGGATAGATTTTCCAAGATAAGTCACTTCATTTCATGTTCAAAGACTTATGATATTGTCCATATTGCTAAACTTTTCTTCAAAGAGGTTGTACATCTCCATAGATACCTTTAACCATCATCTCTAATCGTGACGTGAAATTTATGAGTTATTTTTTAAGAACTCTAAGGAAAACAATTAACACAAAGCTTCAATTTTTAAGTTCTTTACATCACCAAACTAATTGACAAATAGAGGTGGTGAATAGAAGCTTGGGAGACTTGTTAAGATCTTTAGTTAGAGAGAATGTGAAAGATTGGGACCTAATTCTTCTTATGACAGAATTTGCATACAAGAGTTCTATAAATAGGTCAACTAGTAGGAGTTCTTTTAAGATAGTCTCGAGAGTTCAACCAAGTAAGCCTATTGATTTGGTTCCTTTATCACAAACAATACGAGTTAGTGTTGAATCTGAAGGTTTTGCACAACATATAAGAGACATCTTTGATGAGGTACAACAAAAGATAACAATCAATAACTTGTCTTATAAAGAACATGCTGATCAATATCGTTAATTGGTAAAATTCAAAGAAGGGGATATGGTGAAGGTTAGGACTCGTCCAGAGCATTTTCCAAAAGGAAAATATGAGACATTTAATTCACGGAGTGCTGAACCCTATAAGATCATCAAGAAAATAAGTGTTAATGCTTATGTTTTAGAATTACCAAGTGACATGAGAATTAGTCCTATCATTAATATTACGGACTTTAACTATTTATCATAGATATGATACGCAATCTCCTACTGCAGTTGTGAGAATTCCAACAATTCTCCATCTTAAAGAGGAGATAGAGGATGCTCTTGATGAACAAATTGTAGCCACAAGAGATGAAAGATATCGACAATTTCTTGTCAACTGAAAAGGAAAACCGATTTCTAACAATACTTGAATTTTAGAAGTTGAATCCAGACTTATATAATCAATATTTGTCACACTCTATGTCGAGGACTACTTCAGACAAGCAAGGGAGAATTGATGCAAAAGAGCTTAAAGTCTATAAAAAAAATAAAAGAGAAAAAATTAATCAACCACAAACCTTAATTTGGTGGGATGAGAATTGGGAATCGAGTTGACATCAAAAGTAAGAGTTAAAATTTAGATTGTGTTAAAATTCCTTATTAAATAGGAAGTATTAGTAAGTTAAACATGTTATTCTATTTTAGATATGTTATACTAGTTGTTTAGTACTTAAATTTATAGAATTTTTATTAAAATATGATTTAAATTTGTTAGGAACTCTTTCCTACTATAATAATTTAAGAACTTCTCTATAAATATGTATATATTCAATCATTCAATAAGAAGTAATCTGAAATTGTTAGCACTTCCCCTACTGATCAGCCCATACTACCTAAGCCCATTAAAACCTATGTACGTAGGAATAAGTTGGGAAAAGGGAAATCTGCCATGTAGGCAAACGGTTATGAGTTTGTTACGGGTAGTTAAGGAGAGAGAATAGAGAAGAGCAATATAGCTGTACTGGAAGAGGGAAAGGGGATCATTTTGAGGAATTTGTGAATGAACTAGGCCTGGATAATCTTCCAGGAGGGGGGAGCTTGCTCCAGTAATCTCTATGCATACGTAAATAATACAATCTCTATGAAGTTTCCTATCAGAAATTTTTCTACAAACTTGAGTTTTTAACTAGAAAATGTGATGTTTTCTTCTAAGAGTGATTCTTAGATTCTAGGAGTGATTTCTTGATTTTTACCCTCCATTCTTTGTGTTCCTCAATAAATTCCAATTATCTTGAAGCTTTCCAATCATATTACACCCTGAAATTCTAAGCCTAAATTTCTAGCAATCAAATCCTAAAAACCCAACTATACCACACGAAATTTTAATATTCCTAGCTGAAATCCAGCCCTGAAATTCGATATTCCAGCAACCTAATATCAGCCATAAGTTCTAATTTTGTGAATTTTAGCTACTAGTGAATACTTCTTCTATTTTTCCTACGTCACACACAAGAAACAAAAAAATATAAAGTACCAACAGAAGTATTTTGAACGAACTCCATGAGCATTTCCATAGTAGGAAAGTAAAAAACCCCAAGATATGGGGATAAATTGCCTCCAAAGATTCCTCAAATACATACAGGTATGGTAATTTAAGTGAATGCTGCATATGCGTGCAACACGCAAAACCAAATATTTCAAATCTCACTTGATAGCAGCTTTTAGAAATGATGAACAGCACTCAACACGTGTTTTTGCTGCCCCAAGGGCTTCAGCAAGTTGTTGCACATCATCATCAACCCCCAAGTGTTGTGGCACTGGGATCCGGGGAAACTTCTTATAGATCTTCTTGATGTTATCTGAGAATGCCAAAACATGCAAGGAAGTGTCGGTGAAAATCAAATTCCAAATTCTATCCGAGTTAATTGAATATGAAAAATGAAGGTCTGTTTAACTTGGCATGCTTGAGCAAAAGAAAATCTTTAACAGCAACTTCAGACAAAAAAATATAAAAAAAAAATTCCAGGCAATAGCCTTTTAAGCAGCCAATAAACTGACCAAGAACATCATCATCATATGGAACTTTGGCTTTAACAAGGGTCTCCACAAACAATACAGCAAGCTCTGAGCCGCAAGTAACCTGAAATATTTCCATTTTGATTAACTTAATACACAAAAGGAATAAAATAACAGCTGAGGATTCTGACTCATACTCCCTAATGCAGAGTACGGATTTGATTCACATTATAAAGGAAATAAGACTTTATTTAAATCCTGGTCATCCAGTAAATATCTACAGATAGAGAAAAAAGTATTCAATTGTTTAGCAAAAGATAAATATCGACAGTAAGGTTGTTTTGATCACCCTCATTACCCAAATCTAATCACATATGATGCGTCTCTAACAGTGATATTCTTCTACCTTACTTACACTCAGCAAGTCAAAATATAGGCCACTAATCAGACATCAACTACTAATCTCGCTCCTAATCCTATTCCTTAACATGCCAGGTTCCAAACTCTAGTTTGCCTTAACCTTAACTATTTACATACGAAACAGCCCTCCAAACAAAATCTGGACCACTTATCAGTTCAAAGGACACAATTAACACATGTCAACATCATCTTAACAGGATAAGTTTCGTGATCACAGTTACTCTGCTTAATGATTCATATGAACAGTGGAAAACAAGATCCTTGAACTGGATAGGAGATGACCTGGCCATTATTCAGTTGAAGGCATGCACCAGAATGAAGAATATCCAAAGCTTCAGAACATCTCTGTGCAGATGAGTACCTATAACATAGTATGACTAATCAGCAAATGTGCAAGAAATTAAACAATCCTTGGAAAAGGGTCAACTTTGGAGAAAACAGAAGGTGAAAAGTTAAGTTAACGGTAATTCTAATTTGAAAATATCATACAACCCAAAACAAGGAAATGTCATTGCATCATATAGTCACGTTCAATTTATGATTTTTTGGGATTTGAGACTAGGAAATGCAACTCAGAACTGCAGATATGTACCATTGACGATTAGATGGAATATTTTAACCAAATGAGATATGACTTGAGGTATATGCTTGTTTGGATACATGTTATGCTTTTAACTCGATGTGCATGTTATGGATGTTATGATTTAATGATATGAAAATTATGATAGTATTTCTTTGTTTCTTATTTAATTATTTATTTTTCATATTACACCAATAGCAATTTTGCTAGGACTAGCATGAATAAGAGATTTCATAACATACAGGGCAGGTGTTGCATTTTGTTTTATTTTTATTCAAGAGGTTTTCTTTAAACCTAGTTTCTTCCTAATTATTCAAGCCACAAGTACCCTGGAAACTAGATGCCCTAAACCTTCCTCAACATTAATGCCAGTAACCTATTTATCATATTCAGTATTATCATGAGCAAAAGGGACTGAAATTTTAGTAAACCTTATCAACTGAACAAAGAAAACCACATATTTGCATGTCAACAGCATTTTTTCATACCTCGCACTAATAGACTTGTACATCTGCTGGGCTCCATAGTAATTACCTTCATTTATCACCTTTTCCAACTTCTCACTATTCTGAAATTGGCAGAAAGGGAACGACCAGTTACATAGGCTCCATACTCATCAGCAACAAACGTGGAATGAAAAAAAAAATTTTTTTGAGGCTTTTGCTTTTGATAGTCACAATATCATAATCATGACTCACTCTTATTCTATAAAGTGCGGAATTGAAGAAGCAAACTGTCAGCTCCATTACGTGCTACCTTGAGACCTATAGTGATAAATCATATATCTCCTACTAAAATTCACATTCATCAATGTCTTAATTTGTAATCCATTGGTGATTTCCTTCTCAATTTTTTCCTTCATACGACGTAAAAACAACATGAAAATAAATCATTGCTTAACCTCCAATTTATCTTGAAAGAACAAATATCAGGACATGGAGCCGATGACCGGCAAACCTACTAAAACAACAATAAACAATACATCCATCTTGAATCTAACTTTTTCATATATCTTTAATTTAATTAGATTTCAGAGATAAACAAGTCAAATATAGGAAAGGAAAACAAGAATGGCAATTCTCCGACTTTTTCTCGAGAACCAAACACAGACAAGAAAGGGGCAGTTTAATTAGCTTAAGTACCTCTTGAGCGGGAGGTAAAGTAGCTTTCCTGGGTCTTTCTCGCGACATGAATTCTCTCTCGTCCTTTTCTCCGATGCAACAACTAACAGAGAGATCTGAATTCAGTTCATGTCCGAAAGACCAAATAGAAGACAACCGGGAAAAGCGAAAAAGAAAAGCCATAATAATGTTTTCACTTTGCGAAACAAATATCAATTGGGCCTATAGAAAAGGCCCAAGGAATTTTTGATCTGGCCCATTTAAAACCAATGATCAGTGTGCTTCCTCCGTCATCGGCTCTACTTTCGTCTTTGTATCCTCCATTTTACAAGTACAATTTTCTTCCACTTCTCAAGGGTTTGGATAATTTTTAAGGGAAAGTAATTATCTTTCTGATTTTCTATGAATTGTAGTAGTTTGATTTGCCGAACATCGGTGCCTTGGTTTACGTTTCTTTTCTTTTTCATACTAACTTGTGTGCTTAATTGCTATTAAGCTCGAACCTCAAACTTTCCCATAGGTCGCGTGTAAAGGTACTGCTAATCTACGAGGATAATAGAAATTAAAGAATCAAGGAAAACCCAAAAGTAAAAATTTTGTCTTTCTTACTGTGTTTCTCTTAGAGATTGTATTATGCGTTTCAATGTTTTTGTGGATTTGTTCTTTCGTTTCGAACTGAACAGAACTAGGCATTTATGATTCAAGATCCGAAGTTTGTTGGTTGCAGAACTGGATTTGTAACCATTGTGTTTTCTGTAGCGATCCTTTTGGTTATGCTTTGGCATCTTTTCGATATTGAAGGTCTCTGATTTTCAAATATTGACTTGTGTTTTCTATTTATTGATACTAAAATTCGACACTTTGTGCAGGAAGGAGAAGGCAAGAAGCTACCCGTAAGAAGCTGGAAATGAGTTTCAGAACTTGGGAAGCTGCAAAGGCTTACCGTGACCTTCTGAAAGCTGTGAAGAAACACATTGGCAATGAAGACTATAAAAATCATTTTCGTGAATATGTAACACAGGAGTTTCGAAAAAACAGGAACCTTTCAGACCAGTCCAATGTTCAACAGAAAATCAAGCTTGCCTCTGACTACACTTTCCTACTTAACAGTGTCCACCATCATAAGGTATAAACTCGCTTTCTTTCATTGTTCGAAACTCCTTCACTTTTTCCATGATTTTAAGCCTCCTCCTATTACGGGTGGAGATCCCCCTGTTGTAAACTCTTGACTGTTGGCTATTGCTGATGTACAAAATTTGGTCTTGCTAAAAGATTGGAGATAATATGTGAACTTGGAACACTGGAAACCAGCTACTGAACCCCAGAATCAAACATTTAGTTTTGGTAATGATGTGATACGGTTCATTGCCCAGGGCTTATATGTTTCTTGGTATTCAGCTTTTATTGAAGCAACTCGCACTTGCACCCAATACTTTGTAGCTGAAACAATTCAGTTACCTAGAAATGCCAAAGTTAACATTACAGAAACATTATGTTTTTCAGGATCTACTGATGTCTTACAACATTGCAGTGGATAGATCAGATGAAATGAAAAGAGTAATGAAACAATCAGCTGCTAGTGTCGGCCTTAGACTTCCTGAGGTCTATCAGTCATGATATCAATCTGTATAGCTCTTTTCCTCCTTCAATTGAAGCAGATATTTTCCCCTAATTAAACCCAGAAAAAGCACTGGGATTTGGTTGGAGAAATATCGGTAGATTTCTTGGTGTTTTGGACAATAGTTAGTTCCTTATGTTGTCGAGAGCTGCTGCTGGACACAAACATGTGCAAAATGCTCTTGGATAACTCAAAACTCTGTGAGATCCTTTTCTCAAGGATATGTGTTTTTTTTTAATTTGCTGGTCTTATAGGAAATAATTGCTATTGAACCTCGAGAAGCATGTAAGAAGGATTCAGACCCTATGAATTTCTGAGTTGGTTCTTCTTATAATTAGTGCTTTGGTTTTGTAGTAAGAAATTTTGTTTTCCAGCTGTGTAATTAGTAGACAATTCAAGTGATTCATCAGGTGCTGAAATGAAGTCCTAATAATGTGCAAAACACGACTAATAGTGATGAGTACTTCATTGGCATATATGTTCTGTGTAACCCTAAATTACCCTTTATTTTTTGGTCCTTCCTGTTGTTGGAAATCTTATTTATTTGTTTATGAGCTTTAAGGGATGCATATATTTTGTGGGACTGACCCTTTTTGGCGTATTACGTTATTAGAATTGTGAAAAATGCTATTGAACTAAGTTATGTTGGTATTAATCCTGATTTTTATTTAAATTGAATAAGTCTTATTTCATTTGCTTGTTTCCTACTAGTTCGTTGAGGAGTTGTTCTTGCTCCCTAGTCTTTTGTTTCAAGTAGCTTCAAAGTAGGAACTAAGCTGCTATTATCTACTTAAATAGTAGGCTTGTTATCAACAGTTGAGATTATCAAATAAAAAGCTATCGTTTCTCTCTTATTTGCTCCTATTAGTTAGCTTCTTATTCTCATTTTTACAACATTGGTATTAGAGCCATAACTATGAATTGATAGGTCCAATTTTCATTCTTATTTTGGATGAAAAACTACAATCGATGGATTATTAAAATGAGAGTACTTTTGACTACCACGAGTTATTAAGTGTATTGGAGAATGGTGCTGCTACTGTGTTATTGAAAATGCAAATGATGCACAGAAGAATGCCATTGTGAGAACAAGACGGATAAGAAGGTATTGTATTTCATTCATCAAGGAGTGAATGATGAAGTCTTTGAGAAAATTGTAGAAGCAACCAAGATACAGCAAGCATTTTATACTTTAATGGCGACGTACAAGGGTGCAGAGAAAGTTTAAGGAATCAAGACTCCAAACCTTGAGGCATAAGTATGAAATTTTGCAAATAGACCACCTGAAACTATGGTCAATTATGTAAGTCGACTTCTTATTTTAACAAATCAAATGAAAATATATGGAGAGGAGTACTAAGATCAAGCTAAAGTGCAGAAAATATTACGGTCTTTGATCCACAAATTTGAGCGTGTTATTGGTGGTAATTAAAGAAGTTCAATAATTTGTTCGGTGAAGTATCTACTATTTTGCAGGCTCACCTATTGAGAAGCCAATCGAACAAGCCTTTCAAAGCTTAGTCTCCACTGAATGTGAATAAGTTGCCAAGAGAAGTCACAGACATGGAAATTCGTGTGGTAGAATATAAGGCTGTGGCGTTGACCTTTTTCGCAACATTAGAACCTCTGACAATCGTAACCATGGAGTTGGAGGGAATATAACGACCAAAGCAAATCATATTTGGGCCAATAAAAACAACATTAGAATTTTAGAGTTCGTGGTCATGGTCATAGTAAAGGAAGATATTACAAATCAAATGATGAATGTTACTTTTACGAATAAAATAATGAGCCATTTTTTTTTTTTGTAATTTTAGTAGATTATGTCGTTTTTTGGTTATTGTTGTCATTTTCATTTTGTTATATTTTGTATGAGCTAACAAATTATTGTAAGGATTATATTGAGCATCTTTGTTTGTGGATGGTCATGCCTATTGATAGTAATGAATTGATTCTCTCTCATCTGTTGTCTCTCTTTTTCTCTGCCTTATTCTTCTTTTCTCTGTCTATTTCTCTCTTCTTCTAGCAACCCAGATTTTCCTCGTATCATTTGGTATTAGAGAAGCGATTTCTGCGTCTGAACCGTGATCATTTCCCTAATATCCAAAAAGTTGACTCATGTCCGTATCTAAAAACACAAGGTTGCAGGAGCAGAAAAAAATAGAGAAATCCATTAGGAACATGGTGAAAGGAATGATGCAAGAAAATAACAAAAAGCAAGAGGAACTATATACTAATATGTTCAATGAATTGAAGACTCTTATTTCCTCTATTACTCCTCCATCGCAATCACCTTCTGCTTCTTCTTCACTAGCTAACAACACCCAAAACCCTGCCACTCCAAAGAACTCTGTTCAAAACCCACAAAACCCAGCTCTCCACCTACAAAATCAAAATATCCAAAACATAGTCAATACACTACCTACACACCCTACAACTTCTCCTTTCATTGATTTCACTAACCAATCGCACCAAACAGCTACTCCTCAAACACCAACTTCTAATACCTATCAAATGGCCAC
>JANIMX020000551.1:856853-866975 GCA_024582655.2 Erythroxylum kunthianum
ATTTATACTTATCACTCAAATGGAAAGATAAAAAGTAGACATATATTCAATATTTTAATTTAATATTATTTAATAATTACATTTATAAAATATTACCTATATTTTAATTACATTCTTCACCTTAAAACTTGTGCTAACCTTAAAATATTATTTACAATTATCCGGTAATCTTTATTACAGTTAAAATTATTAATACTTTATCAAAAAAAAATAGAGGATAATAATAGAATAAAAAAATAACAATGTAATCTTAAATAATCTAAATGAAGATGGTTATTATATTATTGGTACATTAAGCTAAAAAATTAATATGTCGATAATGTGAGATTACTTTAATAATCTTATTACCTCAAACTAAACACAATAATATTAACATAACTAAGGTAATTTTAGATTATTCCAATCCAAACATCCCTAAAAATGAGGAAATGAACGAACATATAATATAGATTAAGGCAATAGGAAAAATAGCTGGGCCACGATGAGGTGGTTTTACAATTGGCAACACTGTCATGTGACTGTCTTCTTTTGCCAATGAGCTGTCTTCCTTCTATCGTCACGTGGCTCTTTTTCTTTTCCATTGTATAAACACACACCCACAACAACTGAAGAGCTATATTTTTGGAAATTTCCAATATTGTCCGTCTCCCCGCGTTTTCCCTACGCTCCAATCCGAAAGGAATATGTTCTTAGCTTCACTGTCAGGACTCTGACGCTCGCTTTCTTTGCTTTTCTTCTTCTTCTGTCATATCGTACCCATCCAGTTACTCCTCATCCGTCGTTAAATTTCATCAGATTTTCTGTTTTACGTTAAGAATAAACAAAAGTGATTTTAAATCATAATTTGGTTTTATATTATAGCATTTTATCTAGTTCCAAATATCTCATAATTAAATAAATTATGAGAATAAATACATATTGTGAAGATACAATTAACTTATATCAATGTAATACAATCATTTCTTTGAGGTTAAATGTTTTATATTCAATTAATTAATTTGTTCATTCTTGACAATATTTCACTAAATGGAAATATGTATTTCTCACAATTTATTTAACTATAAAACAAAATTTCTAGATAATATTAAAAATTTTGCAAAATAATTTATAAATATGAACCTATATATTTTTAATATCAGTCATGCATAATAAAAACTTGTATATAACAATTCAGTATGGATCTTTGTTTTTCATGTATTTATCGAAAATGCTGATTGAATTTGTTAAATTCTTAATTTTAGAAACTAATAAGAAAGTTAATTTCTATTACTAAATAATTTTAGTAGTTGGTACTTATTCATAATTATTCGATTCTATGAATAATAATAAAAAAAACAACTTTCTCTTATTTTTGCTTTTTCATATTCATTTCCTCTTTGTTTTTGTTTAATTTATCCGCTATAATATCCTTTGTTTTTTTAATGGAGAAGGCAAAGTTTGGAAAATCAGTCTGTTTCACTTGTTACAAAGTTACGAATAATGGTGACAATAAACCTAAGTTCTGAGGAAATATGGAGTTATGGTGGGGCAGAGGTGCACATGGACTGATCTAGGTTTGGTCATACACTGCATAGATTGAGAGCTATATATACTTTTGTCCTGGCCCACGTAGTGAATTTTTGGATAATGCACTGCAGGAACTAGACAGTCGTATTGGCTCTGTAATTATTGAGTCGCTGTTCGGTTCATTCACATTGAAAAGAAAAAAAAATCGTAGCGCCTCCTCCACCAATTTATATATCATGTTTTAGTAATATTTTGTAAATGTATATAATAAATTTGATAGCGTTCGATTTGGTAATATTCACCTTATTTGTCAAAAAAAAAATGATGGGACCCTCTGACTGTGTGTGGATTATCAGCAGTTGAACAGGGTGACCATCAAGAACAAATATCCTCTTCCCCGAGTAGAAGATTTGTTCGACCAGCTGAGGGGAGCTACATTCTTCTCAAATACTGATTTACGGTTGGGTTACCACCAATTGAAGATTAGTGAGTCTGATGTCCACAAGACTGCCTTCCGTACGAGGTACGGATACTATAAACCATTGGCATGAAATGTGATTTTAGGTGAGACTGTGATTGGCCAATTCGTGTGCTAGGCATACTGATTTTAATGTAATTCGATACCTTTTACCGGTACTTAAGTCCTTGTATTTATTTGATTATTTATGGGACTGGTGGGTGATTCTATACCTAGGGTTTGGACACCGATGAGGTCATTACCTAGGGTCATGATGCTCCTGTCGACTGAATCCGGACTCACCCTGGATGAGAGTCGAGCCAACATCGGGTTTCGGTGGGTGTGCGCACTAGTTTGGCCGACTAGTGGCGGCACACGTGCTTGCTTTGGCACTTTATGTGATTTTTGTGCTTACCGATTAATTGATGGCATGTGTATGTGATGTACTAATTTTCATGTATGATTAACCCGAAAATTCATATTGGGTTACCGGGACCATTCTGGCGTGTATCGGGTATTATTTGTTGGTTATGCTCTTTCCTGCTAACGAGTACCTAGTGTACTCACCCCCTCAATTTTACCAACCATGCCGGTTAGTTGTTGAGTTGGGAGCTACAGTGATCGTGCGGATTGTATTGACCCCTTTGGGACACCGTATGAGGGTAGTCACTATGCTACAGTTTGTCTTATGTATTGTCTAGTGGCTCATAAACTGTGATTTTTTCATGTCTGAATGTTTGGGCATTTCCGCTACATTCACTTGAGTATGTGATTTCAGATATTTTATATGGATGTGTACTGGGACGTAATCCATGAGTTTGTTATGATTATATTGAAGTTGTGTGTTTATTATTGAGTGGACCTGAGGTCCTGCATGTAGTTGAGGTATGCTGGAGTTGTTCATAGAAGTGCAAGTTGTTTTAAAAATTTTGGCTAGTCAAATTACAGCCGTTGTGCTGTCCAATTTTCTGTAAAAATTTCGTAAATGTTGGTTTTAAAGTGTGATGCAACTAATGCTGGTAAGCTTTACATAGATGGGTCTTGTGCAATGCTTGAACTTGAAATAAATCTTAGGTTGGAAAAACTGACTTAATTAACAAGCATAAAGAGATTATTTGTTTTAAGGCTACTTAGTCTAGGATTTCGGGTAATTAGGCATGCCTATAGGGGTCTAGTACAGTATATGTGAGAGCTTTAAGCTCAACGAGCACTTTGTGCTAAATTATAGAGCCTTTGGCTCAATGGGCACTTAGTGCCAGACGACACTGATGTGTCACGGACATCTGACCATGTCCAAATTTGATAGGGTTAACCGAGCCCCTGAGCCCTTATCTGTAAATAGACGAGCAGTCTAACTTGATGTGCTAAGTGATTTGAAATGGATTTGAAATTGAAAGTGCTATGTGATCAAGCAATGAGGTAAAGGATTGAAATTGAGAAAATTTTTTAAATGCCAAAGTTGTGGTTTCGGTTATGTCCAGTTTAGTTGTGAGATTAAACCCCCGACTACCCTATCGAAGTGACCATAAGTCGATCCGTATAAGTATGAACTAATCCTAATAGAGTTTAATTTTTATTAAGGGTAGTTTAAACATCTTACATAAAAATTAAGTATAAATATAATAAGTTTATTTAAGTGGTTGTAAACATTTGTTTACCAAAATGTGACTAAAAATAAATGAATATATTTGCACATAATTAATTATAAACTCGTACCGTATCTTTTTTGGCTCTTTCTTTGCTACTGTGTACCTTTCTCTGTTAACTACACTGTCTTCCTCTGTGGTTATATCCAGTAAGGCTTTATAAACACATTTCTTGATATTAACCTTTTCTTCAAAGTTTTGTTAATTATTTTATGTCATAAATATTTTTTTTTTCTAGTAGGATTCGTTATTCCTACTCATTACTAAAATATATAAAGATCTCCATGGTTTTATGCTTTTCCAAGCAAATAACTTCCTCTTAAAAAAATTATATTGAGCAAAGTTGATAATTTTCTACTGTGGTTTTTAATTTTTGTTTCATGTTTTTAGTTTATGTTTCTTTAAATGAAAACAAAAATTTGCTTGATTATTAATGTCTAATAATTACTTATTATATAAATTTTAGAGATAAATTATTTTTATAAAAACATAAATTAAATAAATTTTATTTTAATTTCTTATATAATAGTTTATTAAAATAAATAATTAAATTTTTATTTATAAATTAATATTTATTCTAATATATTTTTAATTATTAAAGCAAAATTTATATATTTTGAAGATATTTTAAATTGAAATTATATTTACATCTTGTTGATATTACCAATTTTTCTGTTAATAGTCAAATATCTCCGACATCTCTTCCGATGTTGAATCCTTATAGGATCTTTTCTTGTGACTGTTTTTGGACGAGAAATATTCGCACCTTAATCTCGACTCGTAGACCATACACAAAAGACATAATCCAAAGTGATAAACTGGAATACTGTAGTGTAATATTAAATTAATTAATTATAATTCTTATTAATATTTAAATATTTAAATAATATATATTTATTTGATAGTACATAATATATATATTTAGTTGTCAAATGTCACATATTCTCTATCACAGTCACAGTTTCTTATTGATAATCTCCATGAAGTTTCTTTTTTGTATGCTATGCTATGGGATGTAAATGTTGACAATGATGAATTCTATTCAAAGTAAAAAAGTTACATGGATAGATAAGAGTTAAAAATCCTATAAAAATATTTTTAAATGTTAAAATTTCATTTTAAAACTATTTGTTTTTACAAAATGTAATTAATAATTTATTTAAATATTTCAATAAAATAAAATAATTTGTTCATTATTAATAAATATATCTTAAATTTAAAATATCTTTTAAATATATAAATTTTAAATAAAATTTGCTTTAATAATTAAAAAATATACATAAAAATTTATAAATAAATATTAATTATTTAATTTAATTTAACAAAAATATATTAAAAATTACTGACATTTATTAAAATAGTATTTATAAAAAAATTATATTTAAGTTTTATTTAATATAATTATTAGACATTAACATTCAAAAAAAATATTTTTATTTGAAAAATAGAAATTAAAATTCATAACAAAAAAATTAAATTTTTTTTTACTTAAGTACATTTTAAATTTCCTTAAGTATTCAAATTATTTTCTCATTTTTGCCTAGTGTTTCAAGATAAGTGAACGGTAAGCCTTAAACCATCCGGTCCGGTCCGGACATAACAAGCATTGTATTTTGTGGGGTTAATTAGTTGTTCAACGTTAACAACAACTAATTAGCAAAATCGTTTTGTATTGTGGTGGGGTTTCTTTTCCTTAGTTGAAGGAACTTTGGCTGCTTCACGACGCCCACGCCAGTACGCCACGCTCTCTTTCGAATCACCCTACTTTCCCCTCTATCTCTAAAGACTCAAGCTTCTTTCAGATCCAAAAATGGCTGTTTCCTTTAGAGCCATGTCTAGATCCTCTTCCACCAGAGCTTTTTCTTGTTATTTTTCTCGAGCTTTCTCTTCTTTTAATTCCGAAACTGTCCTTAAAGCCCCTCCCCTCTTTTCCTCCCACAACCGCTTGCCGCTCCGGCCAGAACCAGACCGACATATCCAGTGGGTTTTTCTCGGCTGTCCCGGCGTCGGTAAAGGCACATATGCTTCTCGGCTCTCTAATCTTCTCGGCGTCCCTCACATCGCCACTGGCGATCTCGTCCGCGAGGAACTCAATTCCTCTGATCCTCTCTCCTCTGAGGTACTCCTTGTTTTTTCAATTTCTTTTTCTTTTTTCTTTATTGGGGTACATAACTGTATTCCTTGTTACGTGCAGTAAAGGTTGGATCTTTTCCTGTGCAATAATTGATGCCATTAACTGTAGGCTTGCCAGGGTTAAGTTCATTAACTAGGTTAATGTAACAGGTTTACGAGTTTAGGAGTCGGATTGTTTTTCTACGAGTTTTGTTTTATTTAAGTGAGCTTCTTAGTTTGACTTGTCAGTTAGTTTTACCAATCTTTACAAGGTCCACTTTCATTATCAGAAATTTCGGAATTTGGTTTTTGGGCGTATTGGCAATGCATGCTGGTAGCAGTTTCTTCACCTTTTATTCTTTCGAATTGAGTCTTTAATTCGTTATTCAGTTGAAGACTTTTCCTGCTTTACTCTTCTGGAAAATAAGAAGATAAACTGCCTTTTGCAGTTAGGTGAATAAGGTGGAATCTTTTTAATTTGTATCCACAATAGAAGTGTGATATTTTTATTTATTTATTTGTGTGTGTGTAAGGATTTGAGGTAATTGATCTTGCCTCTTCTTAATCTTTTTTCTGTGTTTAAGCTTGCATTATTTTCTCTGTTTGTGCTGCAGCTCAAGGAGATTGTCAATCAGGGGAAATTGGTTTCTGATGAAATCATAATCAATTTATTGTCAAAGCGTCTTGAAGCGGGAGAAGCTAAGGGTGAATCTGGTTTTATTCTTGATGGTTTTCCTCGAACCATTAGACAAGCAGTGAGCTCTTCTTACCTGAAAATCATCAATTAAAAGGCTTAAACACAATTTTCGTTCTCTGTTAACTGTCGGGGTTTTGATATTATAAGCGTATGAAGACAAGTAAGGATTTTGTCACACTTGAAAACTACCTTTGCTCTTTCTACTGATCTGCATGCTAGTGAAAGAAAATTCGGTTTGTGAACATTTGGGTTATTCTTGAGGCTTGTCTTTTTTAATGATCCAAAGCTCCTTTTATCTTGATTTCCAAATTTTTACTCTATGTATTAGTCATCAATGCACATGTAGCGATCAACTAAAGGAGAGAATTATGATAACAATCTCATTTTGTTGCTCATATGGACCTATTTTTTCTAATGATAAATAAGTAATAGTAGACACTCTAGAACACTTATGAAGACCTTTGTACAAGAAGCCATTTTGCTTCAAGTTTTTAATCGTTGAATTTGATCTTTTCCCACCATCTAATATGGAAATCAAGAATTGATACTGCAGCATGGGCTTCATTACGTATTGGTTTCATTTATTACTTCTGAAAAGGTATCTATATGTTTGTCACAACAATGAACTCCATTCAATGCCTTTCTTGTTTCTTTTCTCTATCCTAAAATTAGTTTCTAGCAGCGTATTCTGAAGTTCATATTATCTAATAATTTAGGAAATCCTAGAGGGGGTGACAAACATTGATTTGGTGGTCAACCTAAAGCTTCGGGAAGAAGCAATTCTTGCAAAATGCCTTGGAAGAAGGATCTGTGCCGAGTGTGGAAAAAATTACAATATTGCTTGTATTGACATCAAGGGTGAGAATGGGAAGCCCGGGATATACATGGCTCCACTTCCTGCTCCCCCACAATGTGCTTCGAAACTGATCCAACGATCTGATGATACTGAAGAAGTTGTTAAGGAGCGACTCCGAATTTACAATGAAATGGTAATATACCATTTCATCTCGTAATGATTCTTTTGAATATTTATCCAATCAAACTCATCTTATCCTGTGTCAAGTCTCAAGCTCTATTCTGTAAAAGATAAGTGACGTCCTAATGAGAAAAAAGACAAAAGATAAGCCACTATGTTCTTAAATAAAATGTGTCAGCATTGCTGATAGTGCAATTTTATGGCTATTTCTGAATGTGTGTCTGGTTCAATCTTCCAAACATCAACCTTTTAGATTGGTAAAATGGGATTGCTATTTCTTGATGTGTATAAATAGAATTGAAGCAGTTGCTTGGTCCCAATTTTCTTCAACCCAGTGGAAATGGCTGGATCGTAGCATCACAGATATGTTTACCATATACTGGATTTTCCATGTGAGGAGTAGCTTATTTACTCTTGATTGGTTTCCATTGTAAATTTCTATTATTCCTGCAGAGTCAACCTGTTGAGGATTTCTATCGCAATTGTGGGAAGCTGTTGGAGTTTCATCTCCCTGGAGGAATTCCAGAATCTTGGCCAAAGCTGCTCCAAGCTCTGAATCTTGAAGATTATGATTATAAGCAGTCTGCAGCAGCTTAAGTTCGTAAAGTCGTGTAGTTATTTGAAGGTTGGGTTAGGACATTCTTTGCATGTGAGAAATCTGCATGCATATTATTTAGAACAACAGTCAGAAAAGAATTATACTTAATAAACAAACCTTAACTATTTATAGATGTGATATTGTTTGGAGATGAGGAAGGCATTGTACAATGCTATCTGGTTGTAATTGTATTCTCGACGGTAAATGGGTGCCCATTGCCATTCAATTTTGCTGTACCTTTAAGTGTTAAATTTTATCAGGGGGTGAATTCAACTTTAAGGATCAAAGCTTAATGACATTGTAATCTCAGTGGACTGCATTCTGTATGACAGATGGAAAGTAGCTAATTGTATGAACCTTTCAGTAAGAACACCTTGCTTCATTAGTTGCAACAATAGTACTTAGCATCAGTGTTCTTTCATGCAGCTGCTCGTCTCGCTTTTGTTGAAAGGGTTCCTGGATTATTCTTTTGAAGATGACTATTAAACATTTGTGCATTATGTTAAAAACCATATCTTAAAAGTATACTAGAGGCGTCGGTCAGCAGATGGCCTGCCTTGTCCATTTTCTCATGTGCCTCCTTCCAGCCACTGCTAGAGGGTGAATGTTCTGATACGAAATGCCATAGTAACCTCTTTTCTTGTTAGCCATAGTAAATCAAACTCAAATGTCGACGTATGCTGTTTCACTAACTTCTATTCAATATGTTGGGGTAGTGATCTTCCAAATTGATATCCAACTGTCGAGCATGAACTAGACCTACCTATTCTCTGATGCCCAACAAAGGAAGTAATGTTACTTTAAAAGAAGGTAAAATTTTTATTTTTTACTCTGCCAAAACATTTTGTAGTGTTTCAAATAAATTCTAATTCTAATGTTACTAAAATGAATTTTAAATAGATGATGTCTATTATGTATCACATCAATATTGTATAAATTTAACAAATTTTATTAATAATGTGGATTTTACATTATCACGTGGTATAATTAAATTTTCTTTTTAGAAGTATTAAAATAATTACTCCTTTCCAACGAACCTTATCAACTCTTAACTCCTTTTATTAAGTTGCGAGGCAATAAGAGATGCAAGCTCCAATATATATGGTGGTTGTTATGCACTCAGCATAGGATAGAGCTTTGGAAGTTGGAAAATGGGATCGAGTAAGGATAAACAATTTCTATAAGTGAGTCTGGTGGTAGTGATGGATATCCTCTTAATATTTCAAAGGTGAAACTTGAAGTTTATAACTTGATATGTTGGACCATTTCTAAGCTAAATCACCATAAATGGAAGAAAAAAATAATTGGATTTTAGAGCTATTAACTTTAAATGACCTTATAGATAGTGTTGAATAGGTAATATGTCTATAGTATTCAAAGGATGATAGGTTAGGAATCTTAGGGATAAGACATAGAAATGTATTATTCAATTCTTTAAGCAGTTTTCCTGAGGACAAGAATTCCTGTATTGCCTTAGTGACCTGATTGCTTACCGAACTCCATGTTTTTGGAAAGAATGAAGCAGTACTGAAGCCATCAGGTTCAAGTGCCTTGCTATGATGCATCCTAAAAAGAGCCTTTTTAATCATAAAAGAAGATACGTGTGAGATGAGGAAGTCCATTTGTTCCTGTGAGAAGCTAGGAGAAATGAAAACATTTAAGACATGCATATATGAAGAAGACTTAGCTTGCAAGTATTTATTTAGAGCAACTTTCTCCTTCAGCATATAATAATGCTACCAAGATTTGTATAAAGTTTCTCCTAAGTAGAAAGCAATTCGTTTTTTGCACCAGAAATAACTAATAACATATCCTTATTGAAAAGATTTCTGTGGAGCAGCTTGAGCTCTTCTATAGCTTGTTGTAACAATTTCATAATTTTGTAAGCATTATAAACTTTAATCTAGAGTGCTAGCCCCTTTATAACTACTTCCTCATATCCCTCTAGTTTGATTAAATGTCTAAAAAATCTAAAAAGGGTTTTCAATCTTCCTTTTAGTAATAACAATTGAATTTCTATTGGGTTATGATCGTATATGAGTGGAGAATTAAATAATGTTTTTAATTGATAGAGGGAAGAGGAGTAATAGAGAAAAGGGAAATAAGTTATAGGATAATTGTATCCAATTC
>JANIMX020000551.1:1748131-1761446 GCA_024582655.2 Erythroxylum kunthianum
GATTTTTTTATTATTAATCAATCATATTAAAATAAAATTATATCCCATATATATATATATCAAATTAGGAGGACTCATGTCATGGACCCACCCTTCAATTTAAAAATTAAGTTCAAAAACTTTAAATAAAAAAGCTAATTCTAACCCATATTCATAAATAGCTAGACGTTCAAATAATTATGCATTATTTAAATTTTATCACAATTATATTTATTTATTTTGATAATTGTATATAAATTTAAAAAAATTTAAAGTGAAGTATATATATATATATATATATCAAATTAGGAGGACTCATGGCATGGACCCCCCCTTCAATTTAAAAATTAAGTTCAAAAACTTTAAATAAAAAAGCTAATTCTAACCCATATTCATACATAGCTAGACGTTCAAATAATTATGCATTATTTAAATTTTATCACAATTATATTTACTTATTTTGATAATTGTATATAAATTTAAATTTTTTTAAAGTGAAGTATACTTAAACCCAATTCAATCGGTGAAACCCAACTCATGTAAAAGAGGTTGGGCCAACGAGTGTGTTGTGATCTCAATCACTTCAGTTTGGCAGTATCTTGTAAATCCAATCACCATCGTCCACGACAACATGATATGAAGGTGCAAGCTTTCAAAGGGCATTGGCTCGTGCAAAGGCAGTAACATGAAGTGAATGATATGAAGAGGTGTGTGTGTGAAAAGGGAAGGAGGGGACCAGAAGCACGTCGTGCTATTCCGTATTAGAAACATATGCATAAAATAGGGGCCACACACACACGTACACATATGTATACTGTTGATATGCATTTTGTGGGTGTTTTTGGCAGGATTGGTTGTTTTCTTCTATAGGCAGGGCCAAATCCACCAACCAGAACAAAAGAAAAGAAGAGATCGTTCGCTTTCATTTGGCAGTACTAGTAATTCATGTGAATGGTTTTACGGTTTATATATGTTTAGTCGTCTGCAGAATCTTTAGGGGATTCCGATATCATCTTCTGAATCATTCGACTTGTTTCTTCTTCAGACATCCTGTCTTCTTTGTTTTTTGATAGTGCATAGGCCTCGAAGAATTCCTTGTTCTCTTTCTCCAATTCATTCCACACTGCATCCACATAGAACATGCAAATCTCAACCAGTACGATCTTCATATGTGTTAGCATTTACGTTCACACAATCTCCATGTGCATGTGTTTGCTTGTCTTAGAAATAGAGCCAGCTTTCGTTCAGTCTTAATCAGTTTTGCGCTCCTAGATATATATATGCCTCCCAAGAATCTTTTCCTTGATGGGTTTTCTTATGAGAGAACGAAACCAAACTCAGTCTTACTTAACTAAGTTGAAGTTCATGCTTAAGTTCTGATCATATGATGTGTAGATAGAAGATCGTTTATGAAATCCTGAAAATAGAGCCTAGCTAGATAGGGTCACTATCAACTGACGCGAGCTCAAAAATAGGGCAAAACCTGTTGAAATTTTATGACTTAGCTAGAACTATACTGCTCTGATTATATATATCACTGATCCAGCAGGTACTGTAACAAGTTTGAGTGATAGTAAGGTGAAACTTTTGTTGCATTGCAAAGCAAAGGAAAACTTTAATCCTATTATATGCCTTGAGCTCAACTTCTTCTTTTTTTTTGCAAGGAAAATATATAACAGCAAATAGGTAGTAGCTGTACAGATAGAGCAGAAATCAAGGGAAGCAAACCAGTGGAGGTGATGACCGGTTTGATGTCTGCATGTTTGGAGAGAGCTTCCATGAACTCTTCTTTAGTCATGTTGAAGATCAAGCACTTTTCTATAAGGTGCTGCACCTATAACCGCCAAATAAACAAACATCATCACAAATCACTAACAAAAAACAACAGAATTTCTATAACCACAAAATAAACAATCATCATCCTAAACCACTAACAAAAAACAACATAGTGAATGGAACTGGGGATGTGTAAAATGATTAACAAATGAAATCAGTGGTGTGATCAGTCAAAGAAAGTGAAACCATGTGTATATATGAAGCAGAGGAGTCCCCCATGAATACAAATTGGGTGATGAAGTAGTGCAATAAGAGAAGATGGCAGCGAAGTTTAATAATTTATACGAATGGAATGGAAGTAACGAGAGAGAGAGAGAGAGAGAGAGAGAGGGGAAAGGAAGGAGTGGAGTGCAGAGGGTGTGGATGTGGGGCCAGGAGTCCCACGTGGGAGATAAATGATAATTGGCGGAGAGGGGATTACTGATTAGAGGAGATTTTGTAAATGAGCGTTGCTTTGTCTTTGTAGGTTGTAGGCATCCCCATCTCCACGTGATTTGTGGGCCCTCAACTACATATATGAAATTCATCTCAAATCATTCCTGCCTTCGCCTTTCTGCTGTTTCATAAATTAAATGACGATTGAGGAGAATAGAAGAAGAAAACCAACAAATGTCGCCCATACTTGTGATTTGACCTGCATCTTCAACTGCCGCCTCTTTCAAACAAAATGTATCCAATAGTTTTCTCGTCTTTTTGTTGGGCCAGGATATTTTCCCAGTTGCAGTATTTTAGTTCTGCTGCTTTCCACTACCCTTCTTCATGTTCTATCATTGCTCCTCTTCCAAGTTCAGACCACAATACTCAAAGCATGGAAATGGAAGTTAAATTCCAAGACAACTTGTCCTCACATCTTATAAGAAAAACAAACTAGTTTCAGTCAATTTGCAAGTAAGAACAAGTCAAAGTTGCTAGAGTTGTCGACGCTTGTGTCTTTTCTTCAATGAACGTACTCTTTCTACTGGTTGTATAAGGCATCATTAGCTTTGGAATAAGATCTTTTTTATTCAACAGATCATATACCAAGCCGAAAAATTTGTCAATGGCATCAACTCTTTTCTTTGAGGTTGGAGTTTTATGCTTTTCCTATTTCTTGAGTGACGTGATTCTGTTTTGGTCTTGGGTCCACCAAATAATTGCATATTGGTAAAATGGAGGTGAATTTGTAAAGATCTTGTGCGGCAATCAACAGCCATAATTCGATACCATCGTAGATTGTGTTTGATGATGTGTCGAACGGGTATTGGTTTAGAATCTGAAAATTTTCATCCTGTTTAAATTGAAGGATAGTAAGCTACTTCTGGGGGGGGAGGTAATTTAAATTTTATAATCAGACCGACAGGCTGCAATGAGACAGAAGAAGAAAACAAAACACGTACCACATGTGGATTCGTAACTGAATCACATCAACTTGGCACTATCATCACAGTCTGCTTATCAACACAGTTTCCGTATCAAACCTACTGCACAATCAATGGAGTGGACGTTATGTTTAGCTTAAGAGTTCATGTTTATCTGCACGACAACAGAGAGGGAAAATTCAATGATATTCATAATTTCACCTAGCTTTCTACGAATCCTTAATCATTTCTCAGTTGGGTTGAAGATTGTATGATTACATCTTCTAATATATTTTCTTTTAAAGTTAAAACATTTAGCAGCTTTGAATTGGGGGATGGGTCCACATGGGAGGCCCGCTCGAGTGAGTTCTGCAAAAGTAAGCAGCGTCAACACTCGTGCCAGCCTATTACCCCTCCACAAATTCTTGCGCACTCAATTGTTAGTGGCGCTGCGAGCGGCTCCCACCCCTCGCTTTGTTTTCCTTACTCATTAGTTTAAGGCAGTTTGAACAATGGGTATCAATATCATATTTGTACCTCCTTGAATGGGAGGAGTTTGTCTTGCTACACGATATGGGTTTCCTTACAACCCACATGAACATCACCCAGCCTAGATTAAAAATACTTGAGTTACTTAAATTACCTACGTACCTCATCTTGTTCTTATTTTCTAACTTTTTACAAGATTATGTCTCCCCGCTGATTAATCTAACGTTTTGTCACAGTAAATATTAAATTGTGAAAAAGGAAGAAACATTATATCTTCTCATAGAAGGAGGTAATGAAGACTAAAAGCGGTGGTAAGGTAACCCCAAATTTGATATATATATTTATAAATCAAATTATACCTTCTGCCTTTCTCTTAATGATTTCACATTGCATAACTAATACCCATTAGTTCACTATAGGGTAAATGATAAAATAGAATATACAAGGCATCCTCTTGAAGAAGATGAAGTTTACAAATTCTTGGTTATTTGGTCCTTCAAAATGATTTCATGGGCTTACGCAAGGGGCCAGCCAACCCTGAGAGGACCAGGATGATGTACTTCTTTGAATGGTACATACATGAAACAATAATACCTTTCAATGCTAGAAAAATCAAATTTTATGTATGTATGCACTATCTACCAAAAAACTTGGCTTTACACATTTTTCAAAAGAACTGTGAATCTCAGGACTTCCGGTTCAATAAAGGCTCCGATTCGGGGCTAGAATTCTTAGAATTTAAAGGTTTTCTATCACCTGACTCTAATGCAGCCAGTACTGAACCTTCTTCTCTCTGTCTCAACATTCTCTGGAAGAAAGATGCTTTATTATCAGGTAAAGTATCTGAACTTTTAGGCATTTGGTTTAAACTCTGAACATGCTGAAGGCAGACTTGAACTGCATCGTGTACTCTGACGAAGTACCATTCTTTGCCAATAAGCTCTACAACACCAGCTTTTGATAAGGTCACAAGAACTTCTCTGTTTGGATTAGAAATGGCAATCTGCAATAACCAATAGGCAGACAATATATACTGTGACCATATAAATTTCTGCCAGCTTGTAGCAAGATGTGATTTACGAAATCAGACACTCAACCTGTATATCACGAGATTTGTACTCGTGATGCAAGTCTTTTAAAGCTTGAACAGCACTTGAATCAGCATACGTAACAGCTGCATTCAGGAAACATGTGTTCACAAAAGTAGCAATTAAGTGAACCAATATTTAAAAGAAACGAAAAAGGTCGAGCCACATACTGCCTACTCAAATTCAGTAAGGCATAAAATTTTGCTTCAGAAACTACAGGGGAAGTGAGTGAGGACAAGCAATTATAGTGTCTGCCAATGATCATAGCAGTTTAGATTATAATTTTCATTTGTTCACTGAATTAAATAGGCCGTAGGTTAAGTTCTTGGGCCCATCAAATTAGAGCTCTTCCAGAAAATGGATG
Organism: Erythroxylum kunthianum; assembly: GCA_024582655.2. NCBI lineage: Eukaryota > Viridiplantae > Streptophyta > Magnoliopsida > Malpighiales > Erythroxylaceae > Erythroxylum > Erythroxylum kunthianum. The sequence goes on from JANIMX020000551.1 coordinate 1,753,225, forward strand.
GGTTGGCGTTCACAAAGTTGAAAACTGGCTGTATTTGTCGGAAAAGTGAACCAGGAGAACACAGACCTGGAAAATGATTATAAATGTGCACATATACATGTTGCTCTTTTGTTTTGTTTCCCAATTATAGTCTAGCATAGGGCTTAGCGAGATATGCATCAGTAATATGTCTGATCTAACAATGCTCACAGGATCAGTAAAACTTACGTGCCATCTCTAGAATTACAAAATAAATACGTTCAACTTCGGGTCCACGTTTGATAGATTTATCAACATCAACTTCATACTCTCTTAGTCTGCAAAACAAACCTCAGTGACTTAAAAATCAAACCAACTTAAGAAGAAATATTTTTCACACTTTTCACATAAGCATGAAGAAAAATTTTGTTTCCTGATTGACTTGATTTAAGGTAGTCAAAATTCTTTACCTGTCTTTAATGAAGCTTATATTAGCGAAATAGATAGGAGCATCAATTCGAACAATTACAATTCCATTGTAGGTATAGGCTTCTGGATACTGTTGAATGTTTCTGTACACAGTGGTGCCAGGAAGGCGCCCCAAGACAGCTGCAATGTAATTGAAACCATTATCAAGGTGCAACCAAGTACATCTTCAGCAATTCATATTCACCATAATGACAATTCGACGAAAAGTTGAACTGTATTCAAGCTCATGAGTATGCAAATATCCAAGATATTGCTTCTATCTTATTTAATCAGAATATATTTCTAGCAAGATCTATTCTATTCAAAGTCCAGCAGAAAAAATCCTCAAAACAAATTAAGTTCATAAAGAAAAATAACAATTAATATAACTCAGCAGAAAATTTGTTATCACTATCATGATCCAGATAATACCATAAAACTGAAGATCATAGAGATGTTTATAGATAAATCAGATGAAGAAGATACCCATGCTGGAAATGAAAGAGATTTTATTATTAGCATGTAAGCACTGAGATGCAACAAATCCTACTTACCTATATGTGGATTAGCTGATTCATGAATTACAAAAGCAAGTGATACTCCAACCTGCAGATAAATGATAGAAGTTAACAAACTCTTTCCAGCATTACGACAACATTCATTTCATCACAAAAGATTAAACTTCGGAACTAAGATAATCAGTTCATAATGAAAGTAGATCTTAAGGCATCTAGCAATAAGAACTGGAATAAATTGAAATATGTAGAGCTGTACACAACATGTAGAGTCTAACTACATGTTAACTGCTTCTTTAAATTCCCACCCCAATCAGGACGCCAATCTCTATACTCAAGAACAACGTTGCGATGCTAGTAATGGTCCAAAGTATAAAATCTTTCTTATCTACACGCCATAAGAAGAAAGCCTCTTCATAGTCCACCTGAACACATAAACGCCCATGAAAAGAAATGTAAATGCGAAGAAAATGTGTTACCCTATAATATGTCACTTTACAACACAGAAACAACATGCAGTTGATTTTAGAAAATTACAGAGCCTTAAACAATTTGAAACCTGTGCAACGAAAAAATTTATTTTTGTTACCGTCTTGAAGAAGATACATATGAACTTCCAAAATGATGTCTCCTCCAAACAAAACAAAAAAAAACCACAACAAACCCAATCTCCTCGTTTTGCAAGGGTTGGGTGAGGGACATCAATTGTACACAGTCTTCCCCTTGTATTTTTACAAATAGGCTATTTCTGTTACTCAAACCTGTGACCTTCTGGTCACAAAGGAGTAACCTTACCAGTTACTCCAAGACTCGCCCTCTCATAATTGATCAAACAGAAACTTCAAAACTGAAATAACAGGAAGAAGCTAGTCTCATAGTTGATCAAAAACTAGGTTACACAATAAACGAACCATACTTGATCGTCACTGGTTGCAGATAAATCCAACACAGAAAAACAAGATGACTTATCTATAGAATCTCTCACCAATACATCTACTTAATTCCTATCATTAATGTCCATATGCAAAAATCTACATATATTCAGTAAAACTATCAGGTTCAAGCAGAGGCCTATTTTTGGAAAGAAAATGACATCATAAATAAATTCCATCTTGCAGCCAGCTTTCAGTAATACATAAAAGTATGGTTTCACAAACATGGAAAGCATAAAGTTAATAGATAATTCACTAAAGAGTTCCAAGTATAGCTTCCGTACCAGGCCCATCACGGCAGATATCACTATGGCAGCAAGAGCACACTGCAAATGGAAAAGGTTGATAAAGTTAAAGAGAGAGAGTTTCATCATTGATAGGAAACATATACTAAAAATGTAAGAAATCAGCAAAAGAACAATGTTGTAATCACAGTTTCGATACCATGAACTCCACAATAAGTCTTGATGTTTACAGTTGGAACTAATTGGATAAAATAAAAGTTTTACAACATAGTACATATAAACTATTATACACATACATTGAAATACAAAACTAAAGGGTGAGCCTTGGAGTGATGGTAAAGTTATTTCTTTGTGACTGGAAGGTCACAGGTTCGAGTCACGGAAACAGCCTCTTTGTAAAAAATACAAGGGTAAGGTTGCGTACAATTGATGTCTCTCACCCAACCCTCGCAAAGCGGAAAAAAATGGGTTTGTTGTCGTTGAAATACAAAACTAATGCATTGGCAGGTTAATGAAAACAAACCTGGGGTATGTATTCAAATACTGAAGTCAAAAATAAAAGAGAACAGCCCATAATGATCCCAGTTACAATTCCAGATAAGCCAGTTCTTGCTCCACTTTCATTATTTACAGCTGACCTGGAAAAGGAGCCTGCACAAGATGGTTCCAGAAACAAAAGGAATTACTAGATTAGCCTATCATCACATCAAGTTTAAACAAGTAAAATTATGAAAAGAAGAACAAGGGTTCTTTATGAAAATATCTGCACCTCACCTGTTGAAGGGTAGGCTGAGAAGAATGAACCAAAGATATTGGCTAAACCAAGACCACACAACTGTTAAAGTGAACCAAAATATTAGTTGAGTTAGTTTCTATTGGAACAACAACAATTTGAAAAAATAGACCCACATATTTTCAAGGGATGCCAAGTTTGCATCGACATTTTTACATTACAAGCGGCTCAAGTTTCGTGCAAATTTTTGCTTCAGTCAAAACTAACTTTATAAATCTTTGCATGCACAAAATCTTAACATTTTTTCCAAATATTTCATTTATTTTTCAAAGTATTTGCATCTCAATAATTCTCTCAGAAAACCAATTATATATGAATAGGTTAATAATAAGTGGAATTAGCTAATTTCAGAGTGATATTAAAAGCAATGATCAAAACGCAAGGACACCTTCACTTCACAAGTATACCTCTTGGCTTGAATCCAACTCATATCCATTTTTAGCTGCCAAAGCTTTGGCAATCCCAACAGATTCCTAAAAGATAAATTTAAAAGATTCAGTCACTCGACTGAGAAGTACAACTCAGTTTACAATCTTAAACATAACAAGCAGAATTCTCCTTGTAACTTATCTTACCAATACGGCCACACCTGTAATAAGAAATGCTGTCGGGATTAAGGACTTTACATACTCAAAACTTTTGGGAATAGAAAAGCCAGGGAGGCCCTGGGGTATGTCTCCTACCTACAACACCAAATATCTCTTTCAGTTTTCACCCAAATTGCACCTACTACTAAATTGTTTGGAAGAAAGGTCACTGCTCTTCAATGTATAGATGAATAATATATGGTCATTTCACTTTTGCTTACCAAAGAAATAGACGAGGGATGGAAAATTTTGACCAAAGTTGTACCAACTACAACCCCTGTGAGGGGACCAGCAGCTCGAAGGAACCTGAAATGTTTCCTTGATTTTCCCTGAACATTGAATATGGAAACTTTAACCAAAGAACTAAACTAATGAAAAAAATGCTCCTCCTCAACATTTTAGGTGGAAGAACCCTTTGTATAGCCCAAACACATCCCCAGGAATGCAGACTGGGTCGGGATTGCAAAGGTGAGATCAACCCCTTGAATAGCCAAACTCAACCCAAAAAGGAAAAAGAAAAACTAAACCAAAGATCAAGAACAATTCACACACCAGATGTTTCATGACAAGAAGTATTGCAAGAATGCCAGATCCCATCACAAAAGGGGGCCAGGAAAACTACAAAAGCAAAAACACCACATGTTGTTAAAGAAAGTAATTAATTAGTAGCACCAGACCTCATACAAACACTTAATTTGTCTTGATCATTGCATATTAGGAAATGTAGGCAAATTATGGATGAGAACGGAAGTTAAGGCCCAAATATATAAGAACTGCTTGTTAATACACCAAAGAGAGATATCAGCCAAAAAGATCTCATAAGTCATTAATGATAGGTAATATGAAGGAAATGAAGAAGTAGAGAATATCAATTCCAATTTCCAGCATAATAAAAGAAAAAAATCATATTATGAAACTCCACACTTCTTGCCGAGAATTTCTTATCTGTTGCCCATATTCTCATCTTCTAACTTACATCCTCAACGTTCAAAAGCAATCACTAGTGGCCTATTGTATCTACAGTTAGTGGCACCCTTATATACATGAAAGATTTCTGTTCACTTAAATGATCAAAAAGATGGTAGGAGAGTCTTTCTCCCTCCTCTACTTATCTATTGGACCTTGTCTCCATCTAACAAGAACTATACAAATTTATACGTTGAGACTATTTAGCTAAATCGTGTTATTTTCTGGGATATTTAATTGCATAGAAGCCTTCTTTCATGCATGAAACCCAATTATTTCACATCTAGTTCACTAAAAAGACATGCTGTTTGCTATATCATGGGAGAGAATAGCAATGTAAGATGCGTGTTGTGATAGACGAATCACCATTTGAGTTGAGCAATGTAAGATGCGTGTTGTGATAGACGAATCACCATTTGAGTTGAGCTTACCTTATCTGCCCCAGCTATTATGCTTTTTATCAAAGGCACAATTTTGCTGCTTCGCTCAATATCGTATCCCAAAAAATATTTCGCTTGGGATAGAGCAATCACAATGGCCGAAGCCGTAGTGAAACCAGAAATCACAGAATGGCTGATAAAGCGGATGATCCATCCAAGCCTACAGAACAAATAACAATATTTCCTTCACATCCCAACTGTTATAATTGTACAGGATAAGATCTGAATAAGTAACATGGTTCAGATTTTGAAGGATCAGGCCAAGCAACGTTACCTCAGGAGCCCCAAAATGCATTCCAATATTCCAACCATAAGGGCTAGTAATATTGCCAGCTCCGTGTACAAGTCCGTAGACGGATTGACAATTTCACCCAAAACATTGGAGACAAGAAGAGAAACCAATGCCACTGGACCTATTGCCAGCTGCCGAGATGACCCAAATATTGCATACACAAAAACTGGCACAAAACCAGAGTCTGCCTTGCAAAATCAACATAAAAGTTATAGAATTAAACGCAAATGAAGATAGAAATGCTAGGATTAAAAGAATAAAAACCTAAAAGTAACTACTACAAGAAGTTAATCCAACATCTACTCATGCAAAAAGCCAAAGGAAGCTTTCGTCCTTTGTTTTCTTTCTTTCTTTTTTTTTTATAGGAAGTCTTACACTGAACTTACATAATCCATAAATTGGATGAAGCCCAGCTAATTTGGCATAAGACATCGCCTGTTCATTTACAAAAGTCAAACCACAAAGCCTAAGGATCAATAATTCAACCAATTAATCTCCAGGGTATAAAACCTGTAGGAAAATCAAATAATGCAGAAGTAGCAGATGACAATAACAAGCGAGTATAATGGTATGAATAGCCGGCCGTGAAAAAGAGTAGGAAAAAAAAATCAGAACAATACACCAAATAGCAAAGCAAAATTCCACTTTGCAATATATCCTTCCGAGCACAAATCACAACCTAACGACAGATGGGATCATTTTAGAATAAAGTGAAGAACAGCAAATCATAACAAAGCAATAGCTGGTTGGTGCAGTCTGACTGGAGTAAAAGTTTCAGCTACTCAAATGCGGACAACTCTAAACTCCAAACACTAAATCGAGCAAAAACGCACTAATTCAAACTGGAAAAATATAAATCAATCAAATCATTACTAGATACCCTACGCAGAAAATGAAAAGAGATAAAGCCAATCAGTCGCAATTAAGTGACTTGACACATGCATGAAAAATCAAGCAAATGAAAATAGGAACAACACGAACTGATTGGTAAGAAAATAGTACTCGTCTCTGATTGGTAAGAGAGTAAAAGAAAGAGAAAATAAACCATAAGTTTCTAACGGTTCCGCTAAAAAAAGAAGAAGCAAAATCAGTGCACAGCAATTAGACTGCTCCACTTTCGCAGTTTTTTCTCGGTAAACAATCAGAAAATAGTTCTTGGTAAGAGAAGACTAAGAAAAAGAATTGGACAGAGAAAGATATAGTGTTTCAGTCGTGAGTTGGTGGAGAGAAGGATTATAAGTATTTTTTGTTGCGTTGAATTTGGAGGAAAACAGTTGAGGAACAACGATTCGGAAATATTGGAAAGAGAGAGTGGTGGATTCACCTGCGGCACGAGCATAATGGCAACGGTGGTACCGGCCACAAGATCGACCTGGAACTCGCGCCATTTATAAGTACTCAACCAACGATAACAAGGAAAGAAGGTCTGGATCCACTGAACAGGAGTGAGGCTTTTGATCTTAGAAGTCCATCTGGAGAAAAAAAGGGCGGGCATAGAAGGTACGGAGCTGGCAGAAGAGTCCGGATTGGGGTGTTGCAACGGAATAATCTTAATTGGACGGGTTGAGGTTGAGGAGGTGGGCATGTTGGAGGAGGAGGAGGAGGAGAGAGAAGAGAGATCGCGGGAGCTGGAGGAGGCGTATGTTATCTCCATGCCCATGCCCAGCGATAGCGCATTTGTGAAGACTGTACGTAAAGGCAGCCTCTTCTCTTGTGGTGGAGGAGACACAAAAGAAATAAGTCAACACATAATTTCTGTAGGTGGACAAGTCTCAAATAATCAATGCCCAACAACTTAAAAAATTAGTCGACTTATTAATAAAGCCATTAATTTATTAATAAATTATATATATTATAAATAATAATATTTTATAAATCAAAACTTAAAAACTCAAAACTATTTTTGTCTTTACTCTTTATTATTATTTACTCTTCTCAATTCACGAGTTTCATATCTTTTTAACCTCTGTTTTTCCCCTTTTCAGATAAAGCTTTGGTTTAACTCCTTGGCAAGGCAGAGATGAGTGTTGTTAATATTCACTTTATAGGCGTCGAAGAATCAAGCTATTTGTATTAGCATGCAAATAACTAAGAAGAAGATAAAGGTGATTGTTTTGAGTTAAAGATGCGATCTTTCATTCTTTCTAAAAATTACTATTTCTCTTATTGATTGGGATTCTCTCAGAAAGTTGTAGTGGTAAGTCTGATATAGCATGGGATTATTTTTCTTCATCTCAAACATCTGATGGGAATACTCAATATAATTGTATATTTTGTGGTAGAATATTTAAAGGGGGAATTTATAGAATGAAAGAACATGTTGTTGGTGTCGAAAGGTAATATTGTTTCTTGCAAAACAGTACCATTTAATATATGTGAGATGATTGGCAATTATTTGAAGCAATAAAAAAATAAAAAGGAAAATAAAGGGGCTCATAATATATCTTTTGAAGATGATAAAGCACAACAAGAAAGGAAAAAGGAAAGTTGTTTTTGAAATAGATTCTTATTTTCTTCTTAGAACTATTTTTGGATATTTTAGTTGATAATAAGGACGTTGTTTTGTGATGTAATCGAGCATGGGATAGATGATTTTATCATTCATGTATTCTTGTAAATGCTTTGAATTCACCATATTTTTTAAGAAGCAATAGATGTTACGATAATGAGAGGTCCAAGATTTAAGGTACCTTCTTATTATGAAATTTGCGTGCCTTTACTTCAAGATTTATAAAAGAAATGTCAGTTGATTGTGGATACATATATGTCTATTTGAGAATCAACAGATTGCACTATCATGACAAATGGATGAACTGATGAAAGACAAAGAACTTTGATTAATTTATTAGGTTATTGTAATATTAGAACAACTTTTATCAAGTTGGTTGATAATTCTAATATGTTGAAAAGTGCCTATGTTTTATTTGAATTATTTGATGAAATTGTTGAGTACCAAATAATATTGTGCATTTTGTTATAGATAATGTAACTTATTATATATTAGCTAGGAACTTGTTGCAATCAAA
>JANIMX020000551.1:1871645-1882473 GCA_024582655.2 Erythroxylum kunthianum
CTATTGTATGTGGGTCATTTGGAAACAGTCTCTCTACTAATTAAGGATAAGGCTGCGTATTATTAAGATCTCCCCAGACCTCGCTTAGTAGCGAAATTTTTACTGAATGTTGTTGAAAAAGAAAAAGAAAACACAAATATATTTGTCCACATACCTAAATAATGTGTCCAAAAACAAATACAAATAGTGAAGTTGGTGTACTAAGTGGAATTAGGAAAAGCCACACATGACATATACCATACCAAATCTCATTTAAGAGCAAGTAAAAAAAAAAAGCTTATGGTCCAAATCATACAATTTCATATAGTAATTAGAGCAATAAACTTGGGATCTTTCCATTTATTAAGAAGCAAAGTTTTGACCATGCTGCCCTTGAATTTTACCCTTTTTAAAGAAAGAAGAGACATGAACGAAATTAAATATAGAAACAGTCATTTGCTATCAATACAGTAGTCTAAACTTTCTCCCTAGTTTATAGATTAAGCATGGAGTTTGATTGGTGACTGTATATAGTAGACATAGAAATAGAATAGAAGAAGGAGAGTGTATTTTGTGTTATATGAAATGAAATGAAATGATGTGTAGTGTAGTCTTTTTTTCACTCTCTTTCTCTGTCTCTCAGTCAAATAAACAAAGAAAGTCACAACTGAAAAGGACTACGATTGCCAATTTCCCCCCTCTCTCTCTAAAACTATTCCCAGTTGTTTAACAGCATCTCTTATTCGGCTTCGTCGTTGCTCTTTTTATGGATTCACCTTCTCATCTGTTGCTGTAAGTTTCAAATCCGAGTACCTGCACCTCTCTATTTCTATTGCTGCAGTTTTGGGTCAGCGGGATAGAGGGAAAATTTTAAGAAATGGAAAACCCTAGAAGAAAGACACCAGTCCTTTTGTTTACGTAATTACTATAAATATAGTAATTACGTAATAATTTGAGCTTTTAAAAGTTAAGTTCTTGGATCTATATTTTGGGTAGCGTGGCTAATGTTTCTTTAATTTTGATATTGGTTTTTATTTAAGTTTTGGATGTGTTGTTTTCTTTCTTCTTTTTTTTTTTTCTGGGTTTCTTTGTTATTTTTGATGTTTTGCAACTTATTTATTCATTTATTTTGCTTGTAGGGGCGGTCTGTAACATAAAAGTCTAGGATCTGGTACTAGCCATTCGTTTCTTACCCTTTTAATAACATCTTCATGTTGCATCTAAATCCAAGTTAGTGTTATCGAAAGCTCTTTAGGGTTTCTGGGTTTGGGGCAATCCTACAGTTGTTTGAAATTTTGTGAAGTGGGATGGATATGATGAGCAAAGAGGATGCCACCAATAGTACTCTGGCTCCCCAACTGCCTAACGTTGCCGGAGCTAGGAGAATGTTCTGGCGTTCTGCATCTTGGTCTTCTTCCAGGACTGCACATCAAAATCCTGATATGGAAGACAAAGATTCTGGTGCAGACCCAAACGGTAATAATGGACAAAATCGGAGATATGCAGCTCCATTAACCCCACGTTCCCAACAGAACTGTAAAGCACGGTCTTGCTTGCCACCTTTGCAACCTTTGTCGATTGCTAGGAGGAGCTTAGAGGAATGGCCAAAGGCGGGATCAGATGACTTAGGGGAATGGCCACATCCACCGACCCCTAGTGGCAACAAGACTGGTGAGAGGTTGAAACTAGATCTATCTTCAATTCAGAAAAATCCAGATAGTAATGGAGGATTAGGAAAGAAAGAAAGGATTGCTTTCTTTGATAAAGAATGCTCAAAAGTAGCAGACCATGTATATCTTGGTGGGGATGCTGTTGCTCGAGACAGGGAAATTCTAAAACGGAATGGTATTACTCATGTGCTAAACTGTGTGGGTTTTGTTTGTCCTGAGTATTTCAAAGGAGATTTTGTATATAGGACTTTGTGGTTGCAAGATAGTCCGTCAGAGGACATTACGAGTATTTTATATGATGTTTTTGATTACTTTGAAGATGTTAGGGAACAAGGAGGAAGGGTTTTTGTTCATTGTTGTCAAGGAGTATCACGATCCACTTCATTGGTGATAGCATATCTCATGTGGAGGGAGGGTCAGAGTTTTGATGATGCATTTCAATATGTGAAGGCGGCAAGAGGGATTGCTGACCCCAATATGGGTTTTGCTTGCCAGTTATTACAGTGCCAAAAGAGAGTTCATGCATTTCCTCTCAGTCCCAGTTCATTGCTGAGAATGTACAGAATTGCCCCACACTCACCATATGACCCTTTGCATCTTGTCCCAAGAATGTTGAATGATCCTTCACCTTTTGCCCTGGATTCTAGGGGTGCCTTTATTGTTCATATACCTACTGCTATATACGTATGGGTTGGCAAAACTTGTGAACCCATTATGGAAAGGGATGCTAGTGGGGCCGTTTGTCAGATACTTCGCTATGAGAAAGCTCAAGGGCCGGTAATAATGGTTAAAGAAGGAGAAGAACCACGTTACTTTTGGGATGCATTTTCTAGTTATTTACCTTTAATGGATAAATCTGGTGATGGAGCATATGCTGGGGATTCAGTGTTTAAGACTTACACAGGTGAGAGGAAGGTAGATGCCTATAATATTGATTTTGAGATTTTCCTGAAAGCTATTAAGGGTGGGTTTGTACCTCCATTTTCATCATCTGAGGATGAGTGTGAAACTCATCTTCCTGCTAGAGAAAGCTGTTGGAGTGTGTTAAGGAGAAAGTATGTGCCTGTTGATGGGAAGGAGTTTCCTCCAGCTCCCAAAATTCTCCTCTCCAGGGTTTATTCAGATTCTGTGATTATAGTACACGCATCTTCTCCTTCATCGTCATCATCATCATCATCGCTGTCATCGTCTTCATCTTCTCCTCCTTATCTGTCCCCAGATTCCTTCTCTTCTGATTCTAGCACTTGCTCAAAGTATATGTCAGAATCCTCTTTAGATTCTCCTTCGGCGGCTCGAACTTTATCCAACTTGTCCAGCCTGTCTCTTCTTTCTTCAGAGAATTCTTCTCAACCAACATCTAACAATCCTGGCTTTATCGATGTCAACATTACATCACGAAGATGCTCTCGATTATCTTTCTCTCCTTCAAAAAAGCCTTCATCTTCACTTGCTGAGAGAAGGGGTAGCTTATCGAAGTCCTTGAAGCTGCCGGTGGTTACTGATCAAAGAAGAATGACTGATACACCCCCTACTTCTCTTGCCAGCTTGGAAGATAATACTGATATATGCAAAAATTCATTCTCATGGTGTGATTCAGCTAATGTAGAAATGGATTTAGAGTTGGGTGATAATGTTAAAGAGGGATATGGAACATCAATCGGAGGATGTAAATCTAGTATGTCTCCAAGTAGATTGACTACTTCTGAGACACTTGACAAAGATCCCACCTTTATAGATAATTTTGACGAGTCTGTAAGAAAATATATCCTTGGAGAAGACTTAGGGCGCCCCACAAAAAATGGGATGGATTGTTGCGTGCCAGTTTGTAACCAAAAGAAATGTTTGGTATGTAGCTGGCCCAGTTTGGAAAGGATTGCAGATTTTGGCGCCAGTAATTTAGATTCTAAGGCAGTATTTTTAGTTATAGGGACAAATAATGGTTTAGGAAGAGAAGAGAATAGGATTCTATATGTTTGGGTAGGAAGATCTTTCTCTTGTGATAGAAACACGATGCAGCTAGATAACAACAAAGAGACTGCAGATCTAGAATGGATTGACTGGAATCAAGCTGCTTGTCACATTCTAACTCAAATGGGGCTACCAGGAGACATCCCTGTTAAGGTATGAGTTTGGAATTGCGAGTATTCACCACCCTTTATTTGTGAATTTTGAATTTCTTTCTCTGTTGCACTTTGCTATTTAGATCTAGGTACTTGAATTACTATCAACTATGTTGTGCATTGTTTTTATTTGTTCTTGTGTAAATATGGCTGTTAAGAATGTACTTGTGGTTCCTTTGGCGATGTTAGTTAGTTTCTATGAACACATTTTTAATAGCATGTAGTTGCAATTAAAGTTTGGAAGGGATCTATGTTGATAAAAGTAGAATTATTTCTATTTTGATTTTTATTGGTAGTTAATCCTTATTTTGGTTCCTTGAATCCAGTTGGCTGTTGCGGATAAACATTTTTTTCTTATATTATGACGCTGATTGTGGACAGGTGATCAAAGAAGGATTAGAACCAGCAGACTTTCTTGCATTACTGAATTAGCTGTAGTAGCCCCTAGTGAATGCATGAGGATTCTGCATCCTGTAGCTAATCTTACATTGACATCTTCATAGTCCTAATTTGCATCAGAACTTTCCTGGAATTACGATGAATTGATGTGGCAAACCAGTGAGGTAAGATGGTCACTTCTTAATCTTGAAGATATCAAAATAGATAGTCCTGTTATCCAAGATTTATTGCTAGCTTATATGAATTTTGTGGTCAATTCAAGACAATATAATGGTTTTTCACTCTATAGTAATTGACCTTCTGCCTCTTCTAATTAGAAGTAGATACGTATAAAATTGGTCGGAGTGTTCGGTTTCTTGAGATAGCGTAGCTTCATAGTTATAGCCTTTTCAATTTGGGTGAAATGCCTATTGATATTAAGTGAGAAGGTATTTGCTATTTTCTGTTTAATTTGGTACAAGGAAGTTCTTCCTCATATCAGAGAAATCTAATTTCACAGAGGATGAGAAATGTCAGCACAAAATTTTATGCTTTTCCCCAAGATTAGTATACATCACAGTCAAAAGTTGCTTTGTTTATCAACTTGATTTCTTCTGGTTATTGCTTATTGGGTTATTGTTTGCGTATGTTTTTTGGGGGAAGCAAAAATTCGTCATTGGGCAAGCTGTCTTAACATTGCATCATAGCCTTCATGTGTATGTTTTAAGGACACGGTAGAATATAACCGTGCTTTATATCAGAAGGGAGTAGGTTTGGGAATAGTTATGTTTTCAATAACAGAAGTTTGTTACTTCTTTTTTGCCATTTGTCTCATGCAAGGTTATTTTGCAAAAAATATTTGCAGGTCTGCCTTTCAAGTTGTGGCTACCACCTGGTTGTACAGTACTCTAACTCCTTTGGTAACACAATCATTTTGTCCCACAATTTGGATGCGTTTGTATATTCGGAATTTTGAAAGATAGATATATTAAGGCAAATTGAGACAAAATAGATGCATCAATTATTCACTATTCTGATATATGCCACTTGCCATCTTGATACTTGTTGCAGATGAATTTATGAATGATTTTGAGGATAGTGTTGCAAAAAATTAATGGAAGTTGGGTTGTATTAAAAACATATATAGTACTAGTCTATGCCTAAGAACAAAAGGGTGTAGCTTCACAGTACGATTTTTGTTTTGGCCGCGAAGAAATGAACCTGTTCTCGAAACAGCTTTTTGTTCTTGTTGTGGTCTATATTTCTAGTGTAGTATCCATCTTCTATTGGCAGCTCAGGTCAATTTTCCCATAGGAAAGCATGGACAAACCTTCACTAATCAATAATTAGCAAAAAAATGTTTTAACGACTTTAGACGAGAATTTCATCCGCGAGAGATGGATTTTCACTGAAGTAAGGAGGGCCCAGTCTTTTAACCAACGATACCAATGACTGACCAAAAAGCGTAGTTGTTACCGATGCCCCAATTGTCGAATTAAAATGTTCTCCATCACCAAGCCTCAATAAGGAAATTGTATCAGGCAACTCCTTTTGTAATTCAACAATTCTCTTTGTAGTAGCCGTCATCTCATCTATGCACACCGCTTTTTGTATTTAATTTGCTAGCATACTCAACCTTTTTGTTGACCAATACTCTAGGGGAATTTCATGTAAGTTTATCAGGGTACACTCTCCTGCATAATGTAATCAAAATTGACACCTGGTTTTCATGGTTTGTAGGAATAATGAGATACATTGGATGTGCCATAGACTAGCTTTAAGGATTTCTTTAGCTACATCTTCGGTTGCAAACTTGAACAATACTAGGTTGTCTTTAGTTAGGCTCTTACTCTCCCCAAGTCTTTGTTGCCAAAATATAATAACAGCCCAAATTTAATCTCTAGGCCCAAAACTAAAAAACTGCATCTGTAGCCCATCTTAGTCACAGGTGAGTTAAATCCGTAACTTTTCTGAGCCTTTATAAGGAACCCTTGCTCGACTAAAACCCTACTTAGAGCCGCACCGCAGCAGCCAAGACTCTTCTCCAATGGCTCCTTCTAAAGGTACTCGCTTCTTATCATCCTGTTTCTGTACCCTTCTTCGTCTCCTTCTACAATTTTCAATGCTGGTTATGGGAATCGTTTGTTGGATTTTTGATATAAGCGAATTTTTTAAGATTATGGTTTGATGTCTATTTGTATTGTTGAACTGATGGTGCTGCTCCTTGTACTTATGAATCCAATAGCGTGTTAGCTTTAGTTTAGATTAGTGGTTTTTGGATACTAAAAATTAGACAAAAAAAAAAGGAATGAGATATATGTATGTCTTTGCAGCAGATGGTACAAAAAAGGCTGACCCGAAATCACAAGCTGTGAAGGCTGCCAAGGCTGTGAAATCAGGTCCAACCTTTAAGAAAAAGGCTAAGAAGATCCGAACTAAGGTTACCTTCCACCGTCCCAAGACCTTGAAGAAAGAGAGGAACCCCAAGTATCCCCGCATCAGTGCACCTCCAAGGAATAAACTGGACCATTATCAGATTTTGAAGTATCCTTTGACTACCGAGTCTGCTATGAAGAAGATCGAAGACAATAACACCCTTGTCTTCATTGTTGACATTCGTGCCGATAAGAAGAAGATCAAAGATGCTGTCAAGAAGATGTATGACATTCAGACCAAGAAAGTTAATACCTTGATCAGGTACACATTCTTTTTAAATTGGATTAAAATCTGTATTTAATTTAATTTTGTACATGAATTTAAAATTTGTTGACTTGTCTAACTCAGGCCTGATGGAACTAAGAAGGCGTACGTCAGGCTGACTCCGGATTATGATGCATTGGATGTAGCAAACAAGATTGGGATTATCTAAGTTGCAGTTTTGTAACTCTTCTTAGAGTAAAGTGAAGTGATACCAAATTAACATCAGCTTTTTTTACCCAATTTTTTGTTAGAACCGTTGCACTGTGTTGTTTTTGTGAACTGGAGTCTGGAGATTTCT
This sequence comes from Erythroxylum kunthianum, assembly GCA_024582655.2. Taxonomy (NCBI): domain Eukaryota; kingdom Viridiplantae; phylum Streptophyta; class Magnoliopsida; order Malpighiales; family Erythroxylaceae; genus Erythroxylum; species Erythroxylum kunthianum. The sequence continues at coordinate 1,878,791 of JANIMX020000551.1, forward strand.
ATTCTCGTTTTGTATGAAAACAAAATTGTGCTTTAATGCCGATGTTGCTTTTCTTTGATCAAGTTTCTTCAAGAATGCAGAATTTCGAGTCATTCTTTGAAATATGTTTGGTTGATGAAATTGAAATTCAACATGAAGAGAAAAATTAATGCTGACCAAAGTACAGCTGAGAAAATCATACACAATTTATAAGCCTAGGACTATCTACTGCCACCATTCTTTTCTGTCATGCACAATCTTGCGGGATCGACTCCATCCCATTTTCCGGTTAGAATATCCAATCATTGCCCGATATATCCACTGGGGAAGGTAATAAAGAGCAACCAAGAAAAACAAGGCCAAGTTAATATTGGACCAAATTTTGTTGGGTGATATGACAGACATGCCCAGCAAGTAGCAGGAGAACAAAAGAAAAGCACCTTCTTGTCTTATAATTCTCGCAACTGTGACAAAAAAGAGCGATGAATTTGCCAACCAGAATAGCGTAAAAGTGACACTGCCCATGATCGATGTTCCCACATAGTGCGATGAACTCGACGCAGTCTGTGTCTGTGTGCTATTGCTAGGCGAAGCGATGCGAATAATACTTCTGGAAGGCAAATTGTTGTCAGATTGACCTTGCCAGACACCACCGGGTGGGCTCAAAGCAGTTTGAAACGTGACTGTGGCGATCAGCGCATGCACTACCAGTAAAGCGTTGTACCTGTCAGCTGGTAACATGTTTCTCAGTCGGTCTAAGCGAAGCGTCTGTTGTTCACAAATCGTCACTGGTGAACTCAAGTTATCTACCCGTCGGTTCGAACCTCTAAAAAATAGCGGACGGGATTGGAGCATTCGGATATTTTGACCACCCAAATGTATTTGATTTGGATCTTTAAGGATTCCTGCGGCTGTTCTTTGTTCTTGGTTATGTATGTCACCATAAACACGACTTGACACCACCAACTTCACAGCCTATGTTTAGAACATATGTATCAGAAAACTTTTAACAGTTTACAAAACTCTAGTTCTATGATTTGTTGAAAATACAAATAAATACCTTGTGTTGATTCCTCGAGAGAGCTATGTGCAACAAGGTGTCCCCTTCCTTGTTCTTCCAGTTCAACAGTTCTCTTTGCCAAAAGTTGGAATCTTTGAAGACAGACCTCCTAAGCCATCCCAGCAAGACCTCAAAAGCTTCAATATGGCCGCTTCTAAGCGCAATATGCATTGCAGTGTCTCCATCATTAGTCACGTCCAATATAGATTCTGGACAAGCTTCGAAAATTTCAGCCAAAATCGACGAATTTCCGACCTCCGCCGCGCAATGCAAAGGAGTCCTACCGCCTCTACCTTTGACACGAACAAGCGAAGAGTCAACGTCTAGGAGCCAAATCACAATTAGTTCATGACCGTTTTCAACGGCGAGGTACATGGGGGTCAATCCCTTTTTGTTTAGCTTCTTGGCAAATGATGCTTTCAAGATCATAATCTCCATGGCGAACTCAATTTTCCCATAAGCAGCGGCGATGTGCAGCGGAGTTTCAATCAATGGTATCTGATCTATCCGTTCCAAAAGATACGGATCCTGGTCGAGTAATTCATACAAGGTGTGGATGTTCCCTGATCGAGCAGCTTCCACTAAACTCTGAGTCAGATCTGGGTAAGTGGGATTCATTGCCAAATGACTTGAAGAACCAAGAAGTTAACAGTGCGAAGAATTTGTGAAAGAGATAAGGGACCAATGTCCTGCAATAATGGCTTTAAAGTCGAGACAAGAGCATAGATCTGCAAGAAGAATCATAGATTTTTATAATTAAATATTATTTGAATGAAAAAATTATAAAATCATAATTATAATATTTAATATTGATTAATATGAAGGTCTTCCCCGAGTCAATACAAATAGTTTTGGGTTTGAAGCTTCCTAAAGTTTGGACGACGGGGCCGGGTGGGTCATAATTGTCAGGCACGGTTCCAATCAAGTTCATCTAATTTTCGTTATTATTGAATAAACGGACAATCGATCACAAATCTTAAAAGTCCTCCCAGTAATGAGTTGGAATTGCTCAATTCAACTGGAATAAAGTAGATACATACTTTTAAGAAACCCATGACCCAAGTAAGTATCAGGAACCCAACATTTTGTTTTCTTAAAACAAAAGAAAGCATTTTGTTCAAATTACCCTCGTGTAATCTCACACTCCTTCCATAATAGGCAGGCTATTGTCTAAAGGAAAGATTGAATCTCCTGTAACAGGCGAAAAATGGGATAACTCTTGTGTAAATGTAAAATCACGACTACAGAGTACTTTCAAGAATCAAGCCTCATCGTGTTCGTGCTAGTATTTTTACGAAGTAGGTTGTGATAAATGAAAAATCGAACAACCACTTCCTTCACACGTTAACTACTTTAAAGGAATCAATGACCGCGTACAATTTGTCTTTCATCTTCTCCCATCTCCTCTCATTTGCCCCTGTTGACAAAATGTACAATTTACCTGCCAAAAAACAGTCAGATCCAATCAAAGCCCACTTTTCTAGGATATAAACAGATAACGACATACTAGTTTGATATAAATTTGGATCAAGAATTTCAGCCGCATTGGCAATTCCTAAAAAACTTTTTTCCAAGTATAATACACCGCTTTCAGAAGAATCATGTAGTTGTTTCCTAATATTGACAGTACGGTGACAGAAGTAGGCTGGAAATTTGTGATGGCAAAGAATGGTTTGTATGTCAGATTGATGCAACCCCACTTCGAAAATGGTTTGGGTCAACATGGATTGATTTAGTTTGGGTCTCAAGACACACAAACTTGTATTTGGGTGATTTTGTATAATCTTATTCTGCTCTTTTAATTGCTGAAACCATCATTCCTGCCAACATTTCCTGAACATTGAGCTACATGCTTAATTTATTAGCAGCTAGCCTTTCTGGCTAATAATCAAATTTTTACCACATCTTGTTCCTGGTATGATCGGATATGCTTCTTTTATGTATTTCCATTCAATTTTGGATAATATCATCAATTAACAGTTTCTCAAGTTTTGGTCTACGCATTTTCATGTAACATTACAGCCATAGGAGCTTCCTTCTCAAGATTATTATGCTACATGGTAAGACAAAGACAAAAGCAGCTCTTAATTCATGTAATTCAAATAGTGGGCAGCTTTGAATTCTTGTTAGATATCAAACACCTTGAAAGAATCTGCTACCACTTTAAGCCTATCACGGAACCTTCTCCACCTTCTTTCATTTGCTGCAACAACCAATGTGTAGAATCTACCTGCCAACAAAAAGTCATTTAAGTAACGCCCTGCCGTTACGTGGAATCTTTAATTTCTTTCATTAGCAATCTACCATTAGCAACAGCTACGGTTGTAAATGAAGTGCTGGAAAAGTTGGGAGACGTCAGCTCAAACTCGACGGTGTAGTAATTTTTTCCATCTACAGTTCGCTGAATTCAAACTATATAGTTAGCGTAGCATGACAGAGACCTGAAATCGTTTTGTTTCTCTACAACAATGGGGGTAAAGATTACAACCTCTTGCATGTCCATTATTGTTGCGACTTGATTAGGTGCAGCATACCGATGTTTCACCAGAAATGTTAGTACCTATTCAACAGAATGGGTTGGTCTTAGGACCACTTATGGCTGAATGAAACAAGGAAGACAATCACTCTCTTCTAATTTACCTGT
>JANIMX020000551.1:2565357-2578936 GCA_024582655.2 Erythroxylum kunthianum
ACTTCTAATCCTATTTGAACCGTTTGTAATCAGGTTTCAATCTTTAATCAAGGTTGTCCTTTAGGAATCTTTGGGGTTTTTTGCCATCCTACACCACGCTGGGCTGAGTGGGGAGTGAAAGAAATCGAGGTACGACGAGCATAAGCATGAACTCGATGGTTAACAATGATCCTATGGCCACAAGGGGTTTTGAAATGAACTTGTTTAAAAGTATCAAATAAAAGTTTATGAAATAACTGAAGAAAGTTATTTCCTAACAAAATATTCGTTCCAGTATCATGAAAATAAAATGGAGGGCATTTGATAAGGAAAGAGCCTAGTAATAGCTGAGGTTGTTCTATTCCTAAAGATAAATGAAGTTGATGATTAGAAATATCTAAACCAATGATATGTTTAAGAGTAGTATGATATTGAGTAGGAAAACAAGTAAGGCGGCATAAGCAGGAGCCAACATCACTATCAATATAAGTTGCAAAATATTCAACTTTATAATCAGGGTATGTTATTCCTATAGGAATATAAATACTAGTAGGACTTGTCATATGCGAGGTAAATATATCAATTTATTCTGAAGAGTAATATGAATTCCATAATGAGTAATCTTATATGGTTGAATAAGAGTTAAGAAGCTAGTTCCTAACATTATTTGTAAATTAAAACCTCTATCTTCCATAGATAATCTTATCGGCATTGCTGTATCTATTTGATATATTTCACCATTAAAATTTATATATTGATATGAATCTTGTAACTTGTGTTCAATTAAAAGGGCTATTAGTCTTCGACTAATATAATTTTCACTTGCCCCTGTATCTATTAATATTTCACAAGAGACATATTGTTGTCCTTTAAAATATTCACCTTTTATTTTATAATTATTATTTGTTTTAATAAATAAATTGGTAGAAATAGAAGATACTCCAATTTCGTGAAAGATAATTTAGGTGGTAATCTATATGTTGTAAGTAAAGGTTTTTCTTGTAAATCAACATAAAATTGACTATCTAATTCTTATATTTCTGTCATATGGGGAGGATATACCTTTTCAATAATTTCATTGTTCAAAAAACAATATGTATGATGAGTATTAGATAAAGCATAAAAGATCATATATGTGATCGAATAAGGGGGATTTTCATCTTTAATTAAATCTTTTCTTTGAAAATCTTGGATAAGAGCAAGAGCTCTATTAAAGTCTTTATCTAATAGGTGATATGACATACAGGGATTTATATTAAAAATCAATTTTTGATATTTTAAATTTCCTCTTAAAATTCGTAAACATACCTCTTTTCTTTTTAGTATTCTGCCATCTATAATTGCTAAATCTATAGGACTATCGATACCTTTACGAAATGTAGAGCGAATTATCATTTGAATTGTACCAATATGAACTCATCCTAATTTATCTCTAATATCTTTTGGGACTTTTTCTAGTTTGAGTAATAAAAAACACATCAAAATCTGTTTCATTCCAACACAGAAATAACTGGTAAATCAAATAAGGAATCAAGCATATACAGGTGAACGAAGGTATAATAGAGTTTAATAAACCTACCAAAGGGAACCATCTTGAGGAATGAAGAACTCGAGTGCTGCAGTGTGATGAGATTCCGAGATCAGTTCAAAATCGCAGTGGCAGAGATGGCTAAGAAGACCAATGCCGATACGAGCAACGTGAGAGATCCACCTACACTTGTGCCCATACCTACAAAAGTAGAATCAACCAATCAATGTATGTCACAAGATCCCTAACACTAACACAAATCTTTTGGAAGAACAAATTTATCCCATAATACATTATATGTTTTCGAGATTTTATACCTATCTTTTCTAATAAGCTTATATTAAATCCACTATGGGTTTTATTAGAAAAATATGTTTTTTTTTATATTTTCTTTAATAATTTTCTATCAATTAAAGATTCTTGACTATACTTTCCTAGATTTTCTATAGTTCCCTTATCGGTTCAGAGGTTGATGCTTCTATTATATCATTCATTTTAAGAATTTACGTCAGAAACTTCTTCATATTCAGTATCAGTTTCAATAAATACAGTATCATCGAAAGAACAATCATCAAAGGTATATATCCTGATAAATTCTTCATTTTCTATCATAGTGATTATATCATCATCTATTTATATTTATTTTTATTAAATCTTTTAGGACATGGATTAGTAAAATGTCATTTTTCTTTACAATAATAATATTGACACTTAGTTATCGGTTTTTTGGTCGTCTATTTCGTTTGTTTTTTAGGTTTATCTCATTCTTTTCGTTTATAAAATCGAGTTTTTCTTCTTTTAAAATATCTTTTCCTAAAATGTTTCTTCTATTATCTCTTTTTAATCTTATTATAGTAATATGGACTATGACAACCAACTAACGTAGGCATCTTTAAATCATAACAACACAAAGTTTCGTTTATTTATCTTTTTACTTCTTTTTAACAATAGTGCTTCATTTTACCATAGTTTATCTTTAAAAAAAATAATTCTTTTTCCTAAAGTATCTATTACTCCGGTGTATAGAGAGTTTCTAATTTTCGTCCCATGGATCAAGAATCTTAGCATAAAACTTTTTTAAATAAAATTATGTATTATCAACTTGATTGTATATATGATAATAATAATATATAAAAATACATATATATCTGTTTATTTCACACATATCGCATAACTGTAATCTATGTAAAGCCAAAGCATACTTTTCGAGTGTAACTTTATTTTTTAAAATATTTCATTTACCAATTAATTCAAGTCAAAAGATTTCTGCTGCTTTTGTAATCAAATGAGCTAAATCATTATCCTTATTGAATATTACCTCTTTAGAGTGATTATCTAAAATTTTCCAAAACTGTAAGGAACTATTAACAAGAGTTTTTTTTCTAAAAAATATTTCGTAGTTTCATAATTCATTTTATTAATTGTAACTGCCACTCTTAAAGCGGTTTCCCATTTATCAATTGATTCTTCTATATTTTGTGGACAATCTAAATCAAGGTAAATACCAAAGGTATTTATAGCTTCCATTTTTTTTCTTTTTCTAATGGGGGTGTGTCCTTTATCTTTAAAGATTGCCTTGAGTTTCAGCATATCCTAAAACAGGTTTATCAAAAGACCTAGTTGATCGAGGAGGATGTTTAGAAGTACTAGCCTCTTCACTAATATGGGGATTCCAATGAGTTTCTGATTTTGTAATCTCGTGCTTCAGATTGAGTTGCTTCTATCTGGTTTTTCTTCCAAAAAGCTAAAGGGTTTAAAGAATATGTCTTTTGTTTGACTAAATCTAATCCATTTACAAACTAAATCTAATCCATTATGTAAATTAGACAACAGTTTTTTTAGTTGCCGTCAGTCACGTGCATCGTAATTTGAAGATAAACCCACTATCGTGTATTGAGTTTCTCTCAATCGAGTCAAGAAGAGAGAAGGAAGCCATCATCTAGGAGCTATTATGATGACCACAATACTGTGCTTTTTCTTTGGCTTCTTTTAGGGCTTGTGTAAGTTATTTCCACCATTAATTCGGTTGTACTTCTTGTTGTTGCTTTTTTACTTTTTAGATTTTCTCCCGTGGGTATACCTGCAATCGCCATCTTTTTCTTTTTCTTATGCAGCTGCTATTTCCATTGGAGTGTGTGGGAGAAAATTGTTGAATGGGAAAATAATGTACATATCTATGTAATCCAACTTGTTAACTGTGGTTTGATTTGCCAAAACGGGATGATTTTTTGTTCTGTGGACTAAATTGGGCTGTTTTTGGATTTATTGGTTCCGTTTGAAATATATCAGTGGAAGCACTCCGGAGTGTACATTTTTTTGTTCTAATATAGTGAAAATCCACGTTAATCAAGTTCATGTGGTAATCCAGAATGAAACTGAGGGAAGCTTAGTTAGCTAATTAGCTTCACATAAGTTGGATTTCTTCAATGTAGTTAATGATTGCAACGCATGTTTTGGCCAAAGTTATAAATTATCTTCCAACTATTCAGTTTCTTGACAGATTGAGCTGATTGTTGCTGTTGTGTTTGAATCTTTGTACCTATGAAATTTCCAACTTCTGTATTCGGTAGCAAAATTAGTTGCAAGCTTTTGGTATTGGATGGGATTCAAAAACGGTGTTAGTAGTTATGTTTGCATGAATATTCTGAAAAAATATTGAAACTTCTAGGTTGTCATCTTCTGGGTTCGTGTTTTTGGCTCTTGTTGAATTGCACGTGCATTTGTAATTGTGATGAACCAGTGATGATCTGCTGTTTGCCTTCAACAACATGCATGATTTCTCCAGTGTTGATGGCTTTGTGGAGATAACTGAAAGCTTGGCAGAGATGATTAAGTACGTGGTAAATGAACCCTCAGTAGGGCTTTTCTATGTTCAACAGCATACTCAAAATGCAGTCCCAAATTTGATTAGTCTCAAGAGTAACGTTTCTGAGAAGTCACGAGAAACCAATTTACACATTGAAGACTTGGAAGACTCCATCACCATTACGAGGTCTGTGAAAGAATGTGGTTTCCCCATTGCTGATGAGATGATTAAAAATATTAGAAGATGTCTGGCAACAATGTCAACGAAACAACCCAAAAGAGGATTAATCCAGGCCCCAACTTCAAGCTTTCAGAAAACTCTCTCTTGGAAACCAGGCAATTGGGGTTATAATGGTGCTCATTTGCAGCGGAATAGCGAAAGGATGAGCAACTACTTTTCAACCGTATTTACAAACAATTTCAAGCTGCCATATCCTGATGCAAGAGAATTAACAGCGAGCCTCTATGAGCAGACAATATCGTATCCTAGTCCACAAAAAGTAGTTGAATCTGCCAGCACTGGTTCATCTGCACGTGATATCGAGGCAGGTGAACTGACCGATGAACTGCCCTTATCCAGTCAGACTTCCGATGAGCAGCAAGGTAGCAATAATGAGAATTTTGAAGCACAGATTGATGAAAACTTGCGACAGCGTTACATATCTCCGGTATCAGAAAACTTTGATAATTTCAAGGCAGGAGAGGTTATGAAAGGCTATCCATAATGTAACTAAACTACAAGGGAGGAAGTAGAGCAGCAGGCTTTTCTTCACTCTTTTCTTTAGTTATTTGCCTTCTTTTGCAATTACATTTTGGATGATTTTGCAAAATTGGCAGGACCTATAGAATTTGTTGCTTGTAACAGAAAAGTATTAGTGATATATAGAGTTGATTTCCTGGGATGAAATGTTAGCACTATGAATTTTGGTAGTTCTCTGAGCTTTAACAATTCAAAATTGTCTCTCAATGCAAATGTTGGAGAAAATCGCCCATATGCTTAAGAAAAGATGCAGCCTTGTCAATCTTTATTCTGCAGAAGTTCCAGGAGATGTTCAAGCCAAGACTGAAAAACAAATTGAAGGCTCTGTATTTCGAAAACCGCAAAATGCAGTCATATTTTGAAGGAGAACCGCAAAATACAGTCATATTTTCAAGCCAACAGACTATTTCATCTCAAAATAGTCATAAGAAATCCCTTCGCCGGGAAACTGAAGGCAAGCCCCGCAAAATGCCTCTCAGACCCCCGGCACTCCTATCCATTGTTTGGCTAAAGGACCCTGTATGGACAACCAGTAAACCAAGAGAATTATTTTTCATCTCAAAATGCAGCTTCAAATTCAAATTCAGTTCAAAAAATTTTCTAACTTTTGACATATTGTGATGCTTGAAGCGTGATTACAAAATAATTTGCTGCCTTAAATTACTACCAAAGGATGGCTTGACTAAGCCTATTCGACGCGAACAGTATTTGTGCTCCATTTACAAGTTCGGCGCCAACAAGGAATATTTTTCTTCTTCCAATATGTTAAGAATTGCTTATGCTCCACAGTCACCCTCCAGTCCCGACATTAGAAGCAAACTACTATAGTCTCTCACATCAAAAGAATTTGTTTAGTGTTAATTATAAAAACTTAATCTCACTATTAACCTTCACTTCTACTCATGGAAATAGCAGCCTTCTGTGTCGGAAGTAAAATTTGGCAAAGCCTTGGCATGAATAGGTAGTAACCTCATCTTCCATTATTTGCATATGATGCTAATTTGTCTTGAACATAACCGAAGTGGCACCTTAACTTTCTCTGTATCTCATGTAAAGATTCCCTGGTAAATGGACCTGTTTCTACACAACGCAAAAAGCCAAGTAAGTTAACTTCATCGCTAGTTGGTAGTTCAGCAATGTTGGCCACACAACATTTGCAAAATGGTAGCCTTCTTCAGGTCAACTTCATCCAGACATACAGGGCTCTATAGCAATGACATACCCAAATATGCAGAAGCCTTATATAATTTTGGTGAGTTTTGCATGCAGTATAGACATCTTCAGAACTTGGAATGAGAACTCAGAGTTCTCCCGTAGTCCTTCAAGCAGGAAAAATTCCACAAACCATCTGTAGAAATGATTCAGATGAGTGTCAATCAGGGGATTGAAATCTTAAATTAAGAAATTCATGTCTATGCATTAGCAACTCTGTAAACATGACTGCCAATGTAAAGCATTGTTAAACATCAAGTTGAGCAAAGATTACAATCGACAACTTCATCAATGACTGCAACAATGTCTCACCTCTTATAACGAAGGTGCTATGTGTCATTCTTCAGCATGATATTTTGATTTTGACCTAGCAGAGTTCAAGTATTGTAATAACGTTAATAAGACAGAATATAAAAGATAACAGAACATAAAAACAACACCAAGCTGCACATCTCAAAGAAAGCCACAATTTGGGTTCCCCTTGTATGATATCTTCAAGCACATTGTTTCCAAGGAAATGAGATTGGAAAAAGAGCTGTAGTTGACAATAAAAAGTCAACAATAATCACTGTACAAACAGGTCAAGAGAAACTCCATTCATATGAGGTTTAGAGGATGAGGGAAGGAGCATCAATTCCACATAAAATTAAAGGGGAATCCTCACTTCACAAATCAACAAAAATACCCATGTAATAGATCTATAAAGAAAAACTAAAATTCAAATTTATGTACCTGCAGGTGCTGCACTATAATTTTCTGAAGGCATCTGATTTGTTTCCCTATTTTCCTCCAACACTTTAACATGCACTGCGTTTGAATTTGGAGGAAGTACCAGTTTACCACTATTCCTTACTATTTTTGCTCTCCTACAAGATTTTATCAAAATAGGAAGACAATTGTCAAATGCATCACCTCAAAGAATAATGTGCATATATGCATCAAAACCCTCAAGACATACCGGACCAGTTTTCGCTTCAAAGTGCCTGCTTTCAGTTTGGATATACCTTTACCAAAGTGAGATTGACCGATTTTTAGTTGTACAAATTATAATAGAAAATTAAAGAATAATATCTCAGAACAATATGAGCAATAAGATACTTTACTCAATTTCAAAAAATTGTCATTCCAAGCATTCTCACCTGATTTAACCGATAAAGAAGTTGAAGTAGCTTTTCGACTATCCCTCTCAGCTTTAATAGAAGCAATGAAAGAATCAGCTACAGGTCCCAAGCCCTTTCTCCCTATTAACTTAACTCCTAGTTTCTCACACAGATAATTCAATCTCATTTCATCACCCCCTCTTACCTCTCCCAGATCAAGTACTTGTTGTTTTGATAACAGGGCATACACATGAAGCTCTTGTTGTTGATTGAAATGGGATTGAAGCTGCTGAAAGAGTAGCTTATTGGAATGCTGCTGCTCTGGCCTAGAACTGTCTTGACTCTTTCGAGGTTCATTCAATGTCACCTTTAAAATTGTTGTTGACTTTGGATCAGAATTCTTTCGGCTAAAAATAACCGAAAAACTCCCAAATTCTAAATCAGGCTCCCGAAATAGATCTGCAAGGAGGGAAGCGCAGGTATGGGCATTCTTTGATGGGCTTTTGATTGCCTTGAGTCTTAAGGATCGAGCACTAGCATAATTAGCCATGTTTGCAGCTTCCCTTAGGCCAGTAAGAAAAGCTCCATGCATGGTTGCTGGGTATCGTCGAGTTGTGGCCTCTCCTGCAAAAAAAAGCCTGCCATCTCCTACACTTTCTGCCAATAAATCATAGTCATCCCCTGATGCACCAACTGCAACATTAGAATAAGAACCAAGGGTAAATGGGTCACTACCCCATCTTGTACAGACAGTTTGAAGAGGCTCTGGAACAGTAATTCCTTGAGGTTCATAAATACCTGCATGCATTAAAGCCAAGAGTCAGTTAAGAAAATTAAACTATGTCACACTCGGTATTAGTTCTATAATGGTAAGTGATAACAATCAAAGTCTACAAAGTCAACTGTGCTGAGAAAGGATAGAAACGTTCAGTTGTATGTACAAAACATGTTCATGAATATAAATGCAGAGAAACATAAATATGATCATAGACCAGCAGCCAAAAATCATTACTTACAAAAATGCTCACACAAAATTAACATTTCAGAGAAATTTTGATAAGCATTGATCATGGGTTCTCAGAATTTCCATGCTTTGATGAAAATGAGAAAATTAAGTTTCTAATATGACAAGTTCAAGCACATACCCAGGCCCGGCCCTGGGCAAGGGCGAGGGGGGCACCCGCCCAAGGCCCACACTCAAAAGAAAAAAAATACTACCTATTAAAGGCCTACTTTTGTAAAGAATAAATAAGTCCATCTTTATTTGAAGAGTTGCTCAGGCCCCACTTTCATAAAAAATAAAATTTTTATTTTTAATTTATTTTGCCCCGGGCCATAAAACATTAGGACCAGCCCTGCACATACCCTTGAGAATCTGAATAACTTGGGTGACTGCATCAGTGGGGGACATACTCTCAAACTTATGTGCTGCTTCTCCTGCTACAAGTGCTAGCAATAGTGGCCCACCAGCAACTGTTGCATAGCTATAAAACAAAAAGAACTCTCCTCGGGCGGTTGGGTCCGCAGTTAAATGTCCAAATGTATCAAGATCAGTTTCCCAAAACACATAAGGAAAAAGCATGGCAACCTTATTCAACAACCCATAGCCCAACCTCTTTATTCCTTCCAGCTTCCGCTGAGGCAACTCAGGAATAAACTTGATCGACCCACTCTTCAATACCCCAAGTGGGACTGTACACAATGCCATATCTCCCTCAAAAATCTGACTGCCGGCAATCACCTGCACTCCGTCAATCCCATACCTAATAGTATGCACAGTCTTCTCATAAAAAATAGGCACGTTCTCAGCCAAAGCCTGAACCAACCTACCATTTCCTCCAGGCACAAAACAATGATCCCCTCCCATATCATATGGATCATCTTGATCCCAAAATGCCAATGAAAGCTTTGACAGCAAACCTGCATTGGCATACTCTAAATTAGCACAATGCCAGTTAAACAAGTTCATCTCCTCCTTATTGACTGCATCTCCATAAACTTGTCTAAAAGTTTCCAATGCAGCCCCTAGTGACACATCCACCGAAACATCCCCCATCAACTGCCTTAACCTACTGGCCTTATCCAATAACTTATTGAATGCAGTCTCAACCTTCATATCCATATCTAAATCAACAGATTGCCCATCAGACCTGTAAAGGGGGCACTTATCTCTCACCTTGTGCAAAGAATGCCCCAATTGTCTCGCCAAAATCCCTAACGGATTGCCCAATGTACCAGTCAATACACTCCCACCCAGATCCGCTGAAGCAGTCACTTTGTTCCCTCCTCCTCCACTTCCCTCCATTTTCTTCGTATAAACTCTGCCGCCAGGCCGCTTTCTTCCCTCCAAAACAGTAACTTCAAATCCAAATCTCATCAACTGTCTGGCTGCAGCCAATCCAGACAAACCAGCACCAATAATTATTACATTAGGTTTGGTGAACTCAATAGGTATTCTCTCTTTAATCGATTGCGAGACACCAAAATTAATGTATCCGTGAGACACCAGGTAGTTATAAGCAGAATCCAAAAGACCGTGACAGTGTTTAGGTACGGAGTTGGTAAACATCTCTTTACTTATCCAACTATTAACATTTTCTCGCCATTTTGCAATGAGATGGTTCCGAATGAGAATGTAGTTAACCTGCTCGATTCCTCCAATATCAGAGAGCACCTCGGCCTCGATTTCCTCGTCGGTCAAAGAGTCGGCGGGGAATCCGGCTGAGAGCGCTGTCAAGGCCTCTGCCGTCGACTCCTTGTTGATCACTATAATCTCTTCCGAAACATCCGGCATCGGTTGTTGAAGGTTAGAGTTAGGGATGGTATTAGGTTTAGGGGGGATCTGGGGGAGCCGAAGAAACGACGTCGTGGGGGTAGTAGAGCGTTGGGATCGGCCACGGCGTCGTTTCTTAGGGATGGAGAAGCAGAGGAACTGGTTGGGGGTTAGGGAGGGAGTAGTGGGGACTGTGGAATTGGGATTATGGATTGGAGGAGTGGGTTCTGGGAGAGGAAGGTAGGGTATGAACTCCAATGGAAGGGCTGAAAAGTCGTCGGCTGTTGGATTCGGGTTCTTCTCTTTCATTGTTGCCAAGCTCTTAGTAGAGAAGAGAGAGTTTCGGTAAACTACTACGGAGTTCTTCCAACACGCATGTTCTGGATAAGTGGTAGCAGGCGAGTCATATAAACGTACTGAACAGAATTAAAACCATGAATCGTCGATCACTAAACGACATGCCTTTTACAAAAGAATGAGCACACGACATGTCGTTTATTAAATAATAAAAATGGTCGTGCTCCATCTGGTTAATTTCTAAAAGAAAAAGGGACCAATAAAAACAAACGGTACGAACTCGAGAGCGGAATCGTTCTTCCTCGTCATCTTTTTATTATTGCTTTCTCCCAAATGCTTTTTTGTGTGAGAACGATTGCTTCTAAAATTTCTCGGGCAAATGTACTATTTTCTCAGGACTTTTATTGAATGTTCAATAACAAAAAATTATTACTCTTAGGTCTCCTTTGAAATAAAAAAATGACAATTAAAATAAAAAATGACAATCAAAATAGAAATAAAATTATTGATTATGCATGTTTGATATGTAAGCATTAAAAATGAGATTATACAAGTTAATAGTTACACAAAAGTTTGGTATAAAATATTAAGAATGGTAATAACAATTTTTACTTATTTTTTATTATTATGTGATTGATTTCGTAAATAATTAATTAAAATATTTTATATTATTATTAATTAATAAAATTTTGTATTTAATAAATAATAATTAAAATTATTGTTAATGATTCAATAAATTATTATTTTTTAAATAGTTGTGTATGATTTTTCTTATCATAATAAAATTAAAAGATCATAATAAACTTATTTTATGATATAAAATTATTGAAATAAAATAAAATAATTATTAAATAAAGTAATATGCAATGTTGAGAAGCTATCAAAGAGGACGAGCAAATAGAGAGTTTCAGTTGAGACGAAACACAAAGAAAATAGAGTTTCAGTTGCTCACGTTTATTTGTTATTCCTGATATTTAATTCTAGGTTATACCCGTATTTACCTTGGGAATAAAAAATTAGGATTATTTAAAATTCATTCCAGATATGTCAATCCTTATCTTATTCATTATTAACAACCAAACAAGCAAAAATTAAGGAATGTAAGTTCCTACCCATTCCCACGTCTTTATTCGTATTTACCAAACGTATCCTTATTAATAATGAAGTCTTTATATACTATTGGGAAGAAATTGGTTAGACCGACCATGCTCTATGGAGCAGAGTATTGGCCTATTAAACAAGTGTATAGTTATAAGCTAATGGTGATGAAAATGAGGATGCTCCGTTGGATATGCAATCTTACTAGACGAGATAAGGTCAGAAATGTGATGGTAAGGGATAGGGTAAAAGTAGTTAATATTAGTGACAAATTAAGTAAGACAAGGCTTAGGTGGATTGGTCATGTTAAGAGGAGACATCCAGAAGCTCCAGTGAGAAGATGCGAGAAGATAGTACTTAGAGACTGAAAGAGAAAGAAAGGGAGGCCTAAGAAGAATTGGAGGGAGGTGATCAAGAATGATATGACAGCGTTAGAACTTACCGAGGATATGACCCACAATAGAAAATTATGATGTACTAAGATTCAGATAAAGGAGCTCTTATAAATAGATTCTTGTAGGTTTCATAAGTTGACCTAGCTTGACTTAGTAGTAGGTTTTTTTATATAGGTCATTTGGAAATAGTCTTTCTACTAGTTAGGGGTAAGGTTGTGTACTATTAAGACCTTCCCAGACCCCGCTTAACAACGAAATTTCTACTGGGTGTTGTTGTTGTTGTTGTATAATGTCAATATATAACCAATATCTAATTAATTAAATGAAATATTACCCAAAAAACTAATTAAATCTAAATAATAATTAAATATCTCTCTTATATGATTAATCTTTTATAGACTAAAAAATGATTTTATTTTTTAATTTAATTTAAATATAATAAAGAAATTACAAAGACAAGTTAAAATGTTCAATTTTTTTCTTCTAAATATTCCTTTTTCTCAATCTTTTTCTATCTTTAACTTTGGTAATTTTCTAACTTTTTATTGAATTAAGGATCATGGGTAAGAACTTTCTCATTTATGTTTTGTTTAGGTTTCTTTTTCCTTTTGGAAATGAAACTAGGCAAGCTCCAAGGTCATTTTGGCTTTATCTCTCCTTTTGACCACTTATTTAGTTTTCAAGATCTTTGCAACTTGCTCATCTCAATTATGTAACTCTTTATCAACCTTACCGTAACCTTCTCACTCTTGATCTCAAATATGATCTGTCACGCCCCGGAATCACATCGGGTACATGATAACCGTCGCATACCCGGGCTAAGGATACACACGGTACCCTTAACATGACTGTGTAAGGCTTACCAGTATCGTAACACCATAACTTTAAAAACAAAGTGATTTCATTCATTAAAACATTTACAAAATCATCATATTTAAAAGCAGTGGAAAATCAAATTTATTCATTTACAATCCAAAAAGTACTTATCAAAAGTACATAAATTTAGTCCCATTAGTTATTACACACTAGAAGTTACAACAAAACAAAAAGTTACCCAATTGCGAAAGTATCCCAAAATGTATCAAAAACCGTACAGTCAACTCAGAGCTCCAAGCTCACAGCTAATCTGCATGGTTGGAAAATGAGAGGGGGTGAGTACAATTTCGTACTCAATGAGTAGGAAACAACATGTGCGTCAATTTAAACCAGTCATATATCAAATCTAGGTAACCCCAGTTACCTTTTATCATACATCTCATACATGTAGGCCTAGCCTACAACCACTACATTTCATACAACAACAACACTCATTTTAGTGTGTGACACCATTAGTCGGCCAACTAGTGTACACACCCACTGAAGGATTTTATGATAATAAAAAAAACGATTCATTCTCGGTGTTGGCTTGACTTTTATCCGTGGTGAGTCCGGATTACAGTCACTCGCGAGTTTTGCAATACTAACATCACACTACAAGAGTTCGCTCGCAAGTCCCACAGGACTATCATTACTCTACGAGCACTTGCCCGCAAGTCTCGCAGGACTAACATCGCTCTACGAGCACTTGTCTATTAGTTTTGTAGGACTAACATCGCACTACGAGGACTGACTCATGTACCAATTATTGGGTAC
>JANIMX020000551.1:2587496-2597788 GCA_024582655.2 Erythroxylum kunthianum
TGTTACCAGCCCGCTGGGGAGCAGTGTGGTGGTAGACCGAGTTTTCAGACAGTGTCCTGTGGTGATAGACAACTTAGCAACTAGCCGACAACATTGGACGTACAACTACAGAAAAACATGAACTCATAAAATCAAGAATTCATGTAAACTGTACTTGAAGTTTACAATATGATTCTAAATTTGACAACAATAATCTGTCACAGGGCACAAGGAGGAAGCAAAAAGACACGATAGAATTTCAAGAAACAAAAAACTCTGCTTTGAATATTTTTCGTCACTAGTATCCACTGCATGCTTTAGTTCCAAAAACAGAGGAAGAAGGAAGAACCAAAAACAAAAAAACAAAAAACAAAAGAATGGCAAAATTAAAGTTAACATAGCGAAACAATAACTACAGGGTTTACAGTAAAGGAGAAGACCTAGACACTGAGTTCAAGCATTTACATTTTAAAAAATAAGGTTTAATCTTTTCCCGCAAAAAGGAACAAAAGAAAACAGCGAAGAAAAGAAAAAAGAAACCAAACGTTCGAAAACTCAATTAGGTAAACGCAACAAGTTAACATCACAAGAACAGTAGTAATAACCTTTCAACAGATCTTCTAATGTGACAGACAGAGAGACACCGCAAAAAGCAACAAAAGAAAACAGCGAAGAAAAGAAAAAAGAAACCAAACGTAAGGTAAACGCAACAAGCTAACATCACATGAACAATAGTAATAAGCTTTCAAAAGATCTTCTAATGTGAGAGACAGAGAGAAACCGTTGTCGAAGTGGAAGTCAGAGGAGGAAGAGAGAGAGTGAGAGCGAGAAGTAGGAGTAGTAGAGCGCCGAGAAGAAGCATGAGTAGCCTTAGACCGAACAGACTGAACATTTACAGCCCTAGAAGAATAAGAAGAAGAAGTCGAAGCTGAAGATCCATGAGGCGGAAGCTGGGCCTGTTGCTGTTGATGCCTAGAAGCTCTCATGGAAGCCATTAACGGTTTCACCAACTACACTCTTCTTCTTGGAAGAGCCGAGCGTGATAGTTAGCATTAGAACCGAAACCACAGAGGGAATGAAAATGTGAGAAAAATGAAACAATCTGAGCGTCTCGGAATTTATAGAAACTTATTTCTCTCTCTTGTGTTTGCTATAATGAATTAATTAGCCTATTATTTGAGGTAGCTTTTAAAAAATATATATTCTTATAAGTTGGACCGTTGTTTTCTAGAGAGAGAAAAGTTAGAGGCCGGCACGACGATAGAGAGTGAGTTCCCGCGTTTGGTGGCTACGGCCTACGGGACGGCAAGTTTATATATATCATATATGTATGCGATTGGTGAGAAGTGGACTGTCGACGGCTCCATCTTTTCAATATTTTTAAAAAAGTTTCTTATTTTGTCTTAGCTTGTTTATCATACAAAATCACCTTTAATAAAAACTAGGGGGATGCGACGCGACGGCATATGCATAACTATGGTCGTTGCAAAGAAATTAATGGAGGGGGTGTAGAATCAGATATTTGGTGATTTGAATGTGAACATTGTAAGAAAGACAGCAAAGTTTTCCTCTATAGTCGCCACTAATTGGGCTTTGATATAAATATAATATCGCTGCTCCAAAAGGAAAGGAATCGGACAACTTCACAATTTCCATTTTTACATCATCAGTAGTAAAAAAGTGACAGCTTGTACATGTTTCCCATAATTGTTGGATTTGTGAGAGGCGGCGTTTGATTGGAAAATGTTGTTCGGAGAGTGGAAAGCACATATTTTTAGATGCTTTCGTGTCAGCGGTTGATTGGAAATTGTTGTTCAGAGAGTGGAAAGCACATATTTTTATATGCTTTTGTGTCTTGTTACAAGCATAGCATGTTCTTGAGTGGAAAGCACATATTTTTTGTCAAGTAATTCCCAAGCCGTGCAAACGTGCAAACATGAGATACCCTTCTTTTCTTTTTCTATAAAATTTTGAGCTGAGCCGTGCTTCATGTGCTCCATTTTCCTACTCATCTTCTTTACCAATAGTAGCAAGGTTGAGCTTCTGGGGTGGCTGATATAAAAATAACATAGGCCTTGACATCTGTAAAAATACTGTATCCGTATGTTGCTACAGATAACCAACATGTCAAATGAACCAACGCCAGTCCTCATCTTGAGGATGGAAATGAAGAAATAGTAACAAAATGGACAGTGAGATTTATCACATGGCATTACAAAATCTACAGAAACAGACATCCTTGGCTACAGAAACAGACATCCTTTATAAGAAAATATATTAAGTTCTGAATTCATATCTTCTTAGAAGCTCAGCTACAATGACATCTGTAATTATACGCATCCAAAATATTTTAAATGTTATTTTAGACTAAAATTTACATCAAAATTTGCCAAAAACAAGCTTCTAGGCTGATTGATATAGATGGAGTGTTGTAATCAGTTTTCCCAAATTATCTCGCTTAATGGCACCTCAGTCATCACAAATACTGACATATGTCAACTCAATCAGCGTGCCGCCCCTGCTGCTATTGTCTCATAATGCAATGGGAACCACATACACCACTGACTCAAGGATAAAGTTGTTCCTAAAACCTTCACCTTTCACCTGATTTGAGGCAGAGGAGGTTCACAATCTAGCCATTGTCCAGAGAATACTTTCAACTCTTCCAACCCATTGCCTTCAAATCAATTGGTTTTAGCTCCACATGCTTTCCATGCCTGATATTAACATGACAATTAGATAAATTTTAGACAATTGTAGCTCCACGAGGAACAGTTACCTCTACAAAGGTTAAATGCATCATCAATTCGTTGCAAATTATAGGACAATAAATGAACATAATACTCCAAAATAACAAAATATTGGCTTATTACAGAAAACACCAGTGTGTGAAAATGAAAGAACTGCAAATATTTTGAGGTTTTCTGTAGGGCAGAGGCCCAGAAAGCATAAGTTTTCCTCAAAAGTTTATACTATGTTATTTTCTGGTTAAGTGCAGATTTTTAAATGCAAGTGGGTGAGTGGGGGAGAGAGAGAGAGAAGTCAGAAATATTTTCAGAAAAAAAAAACATCAGAGACATTACCCAAGGTTTGATGGGAGTTTATAACCACCAAGTCGAACACGCTTTAATGCATAAATCTGGGAAGGAAAACAAGTAAAAGATTCAAAATAATAACACAAGTTAAACACAAACAATGTATAGACTCTAGAGAGATTTCGACTTCAGCATATTCCCCAAAGTCTATAATCATCCAGACTATATAGAGCAGACAGTAACAAGTAAATTATTTACAGCACTAGCATCCATGAACTACTAATCTCCTAGTGTACTAGGATGAATTCCATTGTACAAGAGATGAGAGAAAAATACAAATGTTAAGTTGTAAGGAGCTAAATAAGATTTCAGAAAGATTGTTCTCCTGATCCTAACATTCTCAAAAGACATGATCAATTGACACTACAATTGTCAATCTAGATAAGTTAGTGCTTGATGCTTTGTTGGACTGTAACATTAGTAGTAAAACTGACCTCCAACCCAGCATTTTTTACAAGTTCTCGAACTTCATGATTCCTTCCTTCATGAATCTGATCAACAGGTAAAGAAAATAAAAATTAAAACCATGCTGCAGTGCATGTCTTAATCAAATAAGAAAGGCAAAAATAAACTTCCAACGGAGCAAAGTAAGAAGTCTAGTCAAGGAATAGCATATATTATGCAAAGTCGACCAGAAACTGTAAACCAGAAGGTCTGAATAGCTTAGTGATTTTCATTATCATGAAATATCCTATCTAAAGTTGAGTGCCTCAAAAGGTGGTAAGTTCAAATCAAGCAGAGGTCAACTATTTGAGGTCTACAGCACTCTGTATTATACAACCAGAGTAAAGAATTGCTATCTTTCATATCTTTACACATACATCTCAAACCTCAGACCTACTTCATCAAATCATGTACTTACTAACAAGGAAGATAGAGCAAGATCATTGATGGTCACATAAAATAGTATTATAAGACATGTTTTCAGTAAATTATAAAGCAATTATTTTTCTTGCTTACGGTGCTTACATAGCAGGGATGAACATACATGACCAGATGAAACAAACAGACAGAAAGAAAAATCTTCAAATATCAAGATAACTCTAGGACAGTTAAACAGAAAATAAATACCACAATGCGAAGACGGGGTCTTGATATATCGGGTTGTCGAGGTAGCAGTTCCACAGAATCTGGGGTGCAATGGACACCTTCAATAACTGTTCCTTCGCTGATGGTTATTAAATGACGTTTGTGCACATCACCGTCAATTGTTGCAACATATCTACAATTATATTAAACCATGTGGCTCACTAAAAGGGAATCCAACATACAACCACTTAAGAAGTCTATAGCAAATCTCTCTCAACCTAACTATAAATATCACTGGTGCAAAGATAACCTATAAGGTCTTACTCTTTTGATAACTTGGATGAAGGGTGTGCAAGCATTTGAGCAAAATCTCCTGAAAATAAAAATATCAGAATGACTTAAGGTCAACCAATTCAATCTCCAAGAATGCTCGTTGATCATGTTGAGGAGGTAAATTCCTTACCATCATTAGTAACAATAAGCAACCCAGAAGTTGCAACATCAAGGCGACCAACAGTGAAGAGTCGTGGTTTAGGCACTCCTGGATTCAATCTACCCTGAAATTCCAGGTAGCTTATGGCTTGATTTCCAAAAGGTTGATGCAAGACGATAAATGTGATTATGAAGAAACAAAAATAGTAATTTAAGTCTTCTATATTTACTGTCATTATTCCTGGTAGTGTAGTGTGTACTGTAAAGAAAGAAAGAAAGAAAGAAAGAAAAGAGCAAAACGAAGCCGCCAGTGCAATCGTACCCAACTCTTCAAAAAGTCATCAAATAGGCACAAAACTGATCTGGTCTCTTTCTCCCCAGATGAGCAAATGTATCTGTGATAATGAAGTTACATTAATCTTCAAATTTAGAAGAGGCCTAAATATCAACTAGGAGAGCCTAGCTTGTGATTACCAACCCTTTTGGCTTATTGAGAGCAAGATAAACCTTAGGAGGCAGTCTCTTAGGAAGGCGGTTTCCATTGACATAAATCACATCCCTTGCTGGATCCACTCGAGTCTGCATATAGAAAACAGTAACAAAATTTGAGTCATTGCCCAACTTAGTTAAAACAGCAAATTCATTTTTCACCACACGCTACACATTATTCATGACGAAGCAAGCACTCTCCATAAGATTCATAACGATGCCAACAAATTTAACCCTGACCTGGGGGGTATTGCAAACAGAACCGTTAACAGTCACTTTACCATCAAAAATCAGCTCCTCGCTACTCCTCCTTGACGCCACTAATAAAAACGTTCGACAAAACCATTCATGCCAATTCAATAAAAACCCAACACAGATTTCCAAAACAAACAATGCTAAACTGATAGTCTATGAAACAAAGTTCTTGGAACTAGTTAATAACCTCCAGCAGCGGCGAGAACCTTACTGAGTCGTTGAGACGACTCTCTGAAATTCTCGTTGTAAAACCGACGAGCCGCTTTGGACCTCCGCGGCTCAGCCGCCGCGGAACCGTTGGCTCCAATTTCAGTCCTTAACTTCTTATCATTCTTATCTTTCTTTTTCTTCTTGGGACTCTGAGTCTTGGCATCTGAAAGTGCATGGATAAGGCGAGCCGGAGGGTGAGTCTGGAGCTTAAGATTGCCATCCTCGCCGCGGACAATCCACGGAATGAACAACTGACCAGGAGGAAGAGCGCTGCCATCTTCGTCGGTGTTGTGGGGTTTGGGTTTGGAAGGGGCAAAGGAAATGTTGAATTCAAACGACGGAGAAGAGGGGGACGAAGAAAGGGAGCAGAAGATGCGAGGGAGGGTACGGAAGGGCTTGAGGAGAGAGAAAGAAGGCGGTTTTGGGAGCATCAAGTGGTGGAGATGGAGTGAAGTAAGTGTACAAATTGTCACCATTTTCGGGATTTTGGAGGGATAAACTCTAAGAACCAAAGAGTCTTTAATGTCCAAGAATAAAGATGGAGTTTACTACGTACAAAGATGTACACATTTTTTTAATTTTTTATTATTATTTAGTTTGGTAAAATTCTTGTAACAACTAATAAAATTATTATTTTTTAATTGAAAGATTACGAATTCGAGTAACTTCTTTATAAAAGAATATAAAAAAAAATTACATATAAATAATATCTTTCGCCCAATCCACACAAAACAAAAAAATTGAATTTGTTTGTTATTGTTCGTGATTATTTAATTCATAGCTATTATTTTTGCAACAAAAAAGAAGGTGTGTATTTTATTATCATTTTTAAAAGTTTGAATTAGTATTTTTCATTTTAAAAATTGATATTTTTGTTATAATTTATCCTAAAATAAATTTTAGGTGTCACACTATATAAGATATATTATATGGTGAATTGTACCTGCCATAATATTGAGCTCTCTGTCTTTCATCTCCAAGTGTAAGATTTTCGTACACTTTACATACCAGAATGGCATTTAATCTCGTATCAAGTGAGGAAAAAAAAACATTTGTTAGCAGCATCTCTTGACCGTTTGTCAGTGAACTAGGCTTTCAGATTCTATTCTACCTAGAGGCGGACGCAAAGTGGGATTTGGATGAATACAAAAGGGCAAAGCTACCTGTAGGCTGAAATTTGTAATGCCACTAGGCAGAACATTTGATGAACGGATCAAAAAGTAGATAAAAATAAAGAATGAAGATATTAATAAATATAGTTGATTGAATGAATTGTATATCCCCATCAACTTTGAACTAAACTAGTGACAAATTGCAAACTCAGCGTAATCTTGAATCATAAATATT
This sequence comes from Erythroxylum kunthianum, assembly GCA_024582655.2. NCBI lineage: Eukaryota > Viridiplantae > Streptophyta > Magnoliopsida > Malpighiales > Erythroxylaceae > Erythroxylum > Erythroxylum kunthianum. Next base: position 2,594,333 of record JANIMX020000551.1, read on the forward strand.
GTGTAAATCCTCCAGAAGATGTCTCCTTGACCTTGAGAGATGCCAATCCCAAATATAACCTGTTATCAGTAAAAGTGTCTCCTCCAGAAAATTTCCTGTTCTGACGATGAGCACTCAAAACCCTCTGCAAAACATCTGTGGTAAGAAAATCTCGACCAGACCATAAAAGATGAAATTCTTAAAATTCCAGCTCTAGTACCCTGGCTGGTGTGATAATGAGACAACAGTAGTATAAATAATGGGACAACTACAACAAGATTACAAAGGCGGTATTTGATTGTGTTTCCCGTCATGAAACTGAGCATTTTTTGATGACCTGAAAGTTTCCAAGAATTCTTTAGCTATGTCTAATTCCTGCTTCTGTCTTAGCTTATCCCATTTGTGTTCAGTAGCCAATATCTCGATGACGCGAGGCAATGCACGGCCAGCCGCATCCGTATCCAAGAAAGCAAGCCTAGATCGTCTAGCAATGAAATCAACAGCTGATTCACAGTACTCGTGGCGGGCACAATAAGCAACCTCGGCCTCTAGAAAAGGATAGCCATGAGCAAGTCGTTTTCCAAGACCTTCATCCTATATTTATTAGGAAAATCAGTCTGTTAAAATGCAAAATGTTCACGGATACTCCACAATTTAGTCAAACTACCATCCTTCACATGATTGTGTACTAAACTATACGGCAAACATAATTTTACTAGGCTCATCAAATAAGAGAATTCTATAAAAGAAAATCTCTTATTCACGTTTGTGAATTTTATAAAAAAAAATTATAAATCAGACAGTTGATTTTTGTGAAACTTGAAAACAATAAATGTTAGCTTCTAATTAGCATCAAGAAAATGCCGAATATAGATGAAGAAACTTGATTACTAAGTAGCACCACTATCATCTCAAACACCATGATTGATGGATAAAAGTTTTCTTTTTTTTTCCTTTTTCCCTTTGATATTTCCTTTCAGTCGAAGGAATAGAAATTAAATTGGCCCAAAGTTGTGGACCTTCAGTGGATGATCACAGATCAAACCAACCTGAGCTATGGTAGCTACTCGTTCAGCCAAAGTACCATATGCATGAGATAAGTGTTTAGCTGCAGCAGTGTCCATGACCCCAGGGACAACTTTCCCACCATATGTCTTCTTCATGCGTACATACTGTTGGGCAAGAACTGTAAAATTTGAAGGCTGCCAGCCATCTCCACCAATCAGTCTCAGATTTTGTGTTAAACATCCATTCTTCGGACTAAGATTCCCTGATTTTATGGCTTCATTAACAGCATCTTCTGCCATGCTGAAAAAGAGAATCTTAGTAAGGACAGCACATGATAACAAAAAATCACAAATGTGTGATAAATAAAACACAAATTGAATACTGGAGTCCTTGATATGACATTGTTTACATAAATCATGCTCAAGCCAAATTACCCTCTATAGGTCGTCCATTTCCCACCCGTGATTGTGACCAAGCCAGGATAATCTTCAAAGAGAACATGATCTCTAGAGATGCTCTCAGTATTCTTTGCTGATGGATCCACAGCCAAGGGGCGAATTCCACTCCATGCTGAAAGAACATCTGTTCGGCGTACCTATATTCATTGAATTCATGTTCTCAATCTGAACTGAAATCGAGAATAAATTCAACATTGGATTATGTACCTTCTTTTCTTTTCCAGTCCATATTAAAAATAGCATATCGCCATTCCACTCTAGGCCCTAATTTTGAAAGTTAGGCAAATGATCCAAACTACTTGCCTAGACAAAAAAATTTAACGAATGTTCATCACATGTAAATTACCATATATGTAACCCAAAATGTCACCTATCTAGCTCAATAGTGAAATGAGGATAACAAAACCAAATCATTACCTACTTTAAAAGGTTATATGATTTGACTTTAAGCAGAAGAGTTAATTTAAGTCCTTAATCCACTTTACTTGTATGCCACAAATAAGCCAACCCACTCCAGACATTCTACGAAATGAAATATTGTTTGCAAAAGGGAGGTCATGAGCAGAATCGCATGCCTTAACACTAAGATAATCGGAGATGGCATCAAGTATGAATTGTATTTCATCCTCGTGTGGTTCTGGAAGCAGAGTTAAGGTAGTGTTAGAATCAGTAGTTCCAGCAACTGTTCGTCCCAACCATGGAAGCATGAAGACCACACGTCCATCCTTAGTTTTTGGAACGATCAAGCCCATTCCCTCGGGAGAATAATAGTCAGGGAGAACAACATGTACACCACTGCTCGGGCAGATGATTGGCTGTGCATCTTTCTTAGCCATTTTTCTTACAGAATCACAAAAAGGACCAGCAGCATTCACAACAATTTTTGCATAGGTATCAAACTCTTTACCTGACACAGCATGAAACAGAATCCTTCAAGACAATTTTACCAATATATTAGTTGGTGTCAATACATATCTTCATTTAACAAAGAGAACAGATTAGCATAAGCCTGAACACAAGTAGAATGCTCACATGCTTTTTAGCTCCTGAGAAAAGTTTGAATGGATAAGAAAAGCAGTGAAATGAATCCACTATAATGTATTGAAATGACTGGATTTAGCAGGTAAGAAGTAAGTTTAGGGGCGATGCACTTCTAAGAAATGGGCTTGCAATACCTGACAGATTGTCCCGAATCCTTGCACCAATTATCCGCTCATTACTGTCGTCTTTAAGAAATGATATAACTTCTGCATGGTTGAGCACTGCTGCACCAGCTAAAGCAGCAGTACATGCTAAGCCAACATTAAGTCGAGAGTCATTCATCTGCCCATCATAATACACCACTGTGCCTCTCAGGCTTCTATCTTTACCATTTTTTGCGAGAGTGGGAAACAGTTCAAGAGACTCTTGAGATGAGTAATATCTGGAAAAATGTAACAAGCGTGGTCCTGCGACCAAATCATACATTTTCAAGCCCATCCAGTAATAGACTACCTCAAACAAGTCAAAACAGGGTGTCATGCATGGCAAAGCATGGCACAGGTGTGGTGCATTCTGAATGACCTGTTTGCGCTCCTCAAGAGCATGAAACACCAGCTTCACTTGGCCATAATCAAGATTAAAAACAGCTTTCTCCAAGTAGCGAACACCTAATTTAAGTTAATCCAAAAACATTTCATTCATATCCACGTACATATTTCCTCAGTTACATAGAGAGTGACTTATCACTTACCTCCATGAATCAACTTGGTGGACCTAGAAGATGTGCCGGAAGAGAAGTCCTCTCTCTCAACGAGCCCAACGCGAAGTCCTCTAGTAACTGCATCCAACGCCACCCCACTGCCGGTAGCGCCACCTCCAACCACCAGAATATCCAAGGGACTAGCGGGACTAGTGCAGATCAACGCGGACTCTTGAGCGGCTCTCGACGGAACAATGGCAGTGGGATCGTTAATCTTCTGCCTGACGTCCTCAACGGCGCGGTCGTTGGTGGAGAGAGTGGGGGAGAAGG
>JANIMX020000551.1:3183066-3193168 GCA_024582655.2 Erythroxylum kunthianum
GACTGAATGCATTGATGATGAGGATAGGTACATACGGAGAAACTCAACGGGTGGTAACTTCTCGGTTAAAACCATCAATGAATGCATCTATTCCAACTTACCGAATGCTCCATGGGCTTAGCATATATGGAAATCTTATCTACTACCTAGATCGGCGCTCACACTATGGATCGTATTCATAGGTAAATAGAAAACCACTGATAAACTCAAAAAGTTTAACAATTCTACGAATTGGTGTTGTTTATGTCATGAGGCGGAAGAAACTGCGAAGCATCTATACTTTCAGTGTTCATATAGTGAATTCATAAAGGAGGATGTGAGTCGAAGGTGCCTTGTTAACTCAAGGATAAGCAGTGTGCAGTGGGATCACTTAGCTACATTGATATTTAGAAATAATACCGCCAAGAAATGCTTTTGGATTATGTTAACAACAGTTGTAACAACTATATGGGGTGAAAGAAACTACATGATTTTTCAAGATAAGACCACACCAAAGGAGACTCTTTAGGCATAGATAGTTCAAAGCATTCGACAACAAATCAGCTTACAAAATTGGGATGTATCTCAATCTACTTATCTAGCTTACTTTTGGAATATGTAATGTAATAACTTAGTAATCTCTCCTTGTTCTTACAATAGTTTATTTTGGGTCTGGACACTTGTTTTACACACAGTGACATATTTTGTACAGCTGGACTGCCTTCAAGGCTTAATACATTTAATTTCTTCAAAAAAAAATCTAAGAGAGAGCTTTCTTGTAAACATTAATGTTGGTAAGAGCCTCAGAATGGAAAAAGAGGAGTAATGCCAAAAATAATGATAAGATCTTCATGAATCTCTTGGTGAAATGTGCAAAGAAGGCAAGGTGATTTTTAGCATATAGTTTCAACAATTCTTCTTACTTCTCTAAAAAAATGACATGTTTTCATAACATCATTTACAATAATATAATTTTTCTTTACCATGTAAGATTTCATTACAAAGCCTCATATTCTCATAATATGTATTTTCCAATAAATTTGACATTGTAATTTTTTCTTGTTAATGCGGAATGAAGCTTGTTGCTTCTTGAAGCATTGTGTTGACTTCTAATTCTTACATTGTTTTTTGCAAAAGAAATTAATTTATTATTCTTCAAAAAAAAAAGACACTAAGGACTTCCTTGTAAAAAAAAAATTTTATCTTTGCAAATTTTCATTTTGCTTGGAAAAGGTGAATATGTGAGGAAATAAAATTAGAAATGACAATTTTGAAAGCAATAAAGGGAAAAGACATAATGAACCATCAAAATTATCAAGAGACGTAACATATGAGAACGTGAGATCGAATTAATGGAAGGTATTGGCAACAAGAACCCTTTTTGTGTGGGGATTCGAGAAGTTTATAAGCATCAAAATATTATCAAGTTCAAAACTTCTCTCAAAAACTGATTCACAAATATATTAAAATGCGATGCTAAAGTTTAGAGTTCTAGTGAATAATTGTAAAGGATAACTTATTAATTATTATGAAATGCAAGATTATGATAACAGTTGCTACAAAAAGCAAAAGAACAATAGTTTTTGCTATTGAAGAAAAAAGAAGAAGGGGATAGTGGTAGAGTAAGGAGAAGAATAAAAAACTAGATTTTCAGAGAGATGATAGAGGCAAATAATGGAGAGGCCAGAACGGAGAGGATAGTGGCAGGTTTCAAGGGGCTGACCTTTCTAGTTACCATTCCCAACTAATATTTTAAAACCAACTTATAATATTTAATTTATGTCATGTGTATTTTTTAGACATAACTTTTGTCTACCTAAGGTTTACATGGAACCATTTTTTATTACATTATGGTTCTTTCTAAGTAACATTAGGGTGTAAGTTAAATTTTTTTTTAGAGAAAATGCTTTTTTAAAAATTAAAAAAAAACCTAAATTCACACATCTAACGAATTATTGGATTCAAAAGCAATTGTTAATGGTTAAATAAATTAATCAAAATGAAAAAAATAGAGTTTTCTTGAGGGAGTCTATATATATATATCCATTTCGTTAATAGTTAGTCACATAAGCTGGCATCCTCAAAGAATCCTCTATTTTGCACTACCCTAGATAGTCAGTCTAATTAAAAAATAGTACTAGAAAACTGACTTAGATGTAGTCTTAAAAACAGAAATTAGGAAAACGGAGGCAGACTTTTCTTCATTTTTGGGTTAGGTCAGATTTTCTAGAATCATACATTATTATATATAAAGAAGGATAGTTGTGTGTGCGCAAGTAAACGTCAAGAATTTACCTGCCAATCGCTTAATCAATTGTCACATTTACAGCACGTGACCATTTTCATTGTTGAAATTTCTGATCAAAGACCACCATTCCCTCCCGCTCCCGCCTATTTTATTTCACCAACCAAAAGATTATATTTCTTTTTCAGTTTTTAACAACTGATAATGAAAATATATAAAAATAAAATGGATGCCTTCTCCAGAAGGATCTTCTTGTACGAGTTATAAACGTTCCTCCTGTCGTAGGGAAATCTAAAGCAACTAGAAGAGAAGACAACGGTCCAGAATGGCGGGTTCAGTAATTAAGAAGAAGGATAAAACATATATTCGTGATGCCTTGCCTAGGCCTTTTGACATTAATTTCACTAAAGCGCCTGCCTGATAGTGATTGATAATTGATACCAATCAATAACCTTTTATCCCTTTCCTTTCCAACCACATTAATTCACATACATTTAACCTCCTACCATTATAATCCAATTAATGATTTCTATAAAAACTATACAGATTTAGCCAAATTTTGGAATTTGTGTACGTAGACTTGATGTGTACACTTGGAGGAGGATTTTAAAAGATTATTTCTCCTATTTTCTTAAAATGGATAAGCAATTATAAAATATCAACTTTTTAGATTTTCTTTTAAAAAAAATTGAATTGAGAGATTAACATTTTAAATTTCAGTTTAAAACATTACTTTTATTCATAATTTAGTGATTTGACTATAAAATCTTTGTTATTCATAATTCGTAAGTTTTTATCTAAAATATTTCTATCTACTTTATGAGAATAAAAAAAAATTGTTCGCAATATTTTGAAATATTAAAATTTTAAAAGGTTAATTACTCAATTGAAATTTTTAAAAGTTTGAATGCTGATATAAAAAAAATTTTAAAAAAATTGAAAACTTTAGATTTTATTATCTCTTCCTAAAAGGACACTCAAGTTAGTAAAAGAAGTCTTCAATTAAATTTAATGATAAAAATTATAAAAATTTAAGGTTTACCTCTTTTATTTTATCGAAACATAAACCGATATTGTACTTCTATTAAAAAGATATTTGATTAAGTCTTTAATTTCTTGTATGAATGAATTATATTATAATTAAAAATTTCTTTAATTAAATCTCTGGAGTAAATCTCTAATCTATAAGCTGCAATAATGGTGTTGGACTATACTAAATAAGTTTGTCATCAAATGAATCCCTTTTAAGATAAATTTTATTAGATGAGGTTACCCTATAAAATCATCATGCTTAGATGAAGTTAATTTTTTTCTTTTTTTTTTCTTTAATAGATAATGCCACAAAGGGCATCGTAAAATGAATATAAATTTCACATTAGTGACATAGAACGGGTAAAAGTGAGGCATCTCGCCGATCGTGCATATAAATTAAACCTAGTTGGTCCACCAATAAATAATATTAGAACACTTGGGATATATTTAATTTCCCCTCTTTTCCCCCAAAACCATGAATTTTACTCTTACATTATTAAATTAATTACCCCAAGTCAACTCTCAGGTCCTTGCAAGTTGCAAAAGACTGTGTTATCGTCCACGTCCTATCTGTGTTGTGTATCTATATAATTTATGGACAAGAATACTCCCAGTTTCCTTCTAAGGCCACAAGAGAGGACTCTCTATACTAGTAGTGAAGGTAAAAATGGTGGTTGCGAGCCCTGGTAGTGCCCGAGCTATTGGTGGCTTCGCCGACATGAAGATCCTGACCATCCAAATAATTACCGGCCGATGGTTCATGGTATTCGCATCACTTTTAATTATGTCGGCAGCCGGAGCAACATACATGTTTGCTCTATACTCCGCTGAGATTAAGAGTTCTTTAGGCTACGATCAAACAACCCTTAATTTGCTCAGCTTCTTCAAAGATCTTGGCGCCAACGTTGGTGTACTCTCGGGCCTCATCAACGAGGTAACCCCTCCGTGGGTTGTGCTCTCAATGGGAGCTGTTTTGAACTTCTTTGGCTACTTCATGATCTGGATGGCTGTGACCAAAAGAATCACTGGTGTACATGTCTGGCAAATGTGTTTATACATCTGCATAGGTGCCAATTCTCAAGCTTTTGCCAATACTGGATCTCTGGTCACCTGTGTCAAGAATTTCCCGGAGAGTCGTGGCGTTGTACTAGGGATTTTGAAGGGCTATGTTGGTCTAAGCGGTGCCATTATAACACAATTGTTTCATGCTCTCTATTTCGAGGACAGACAGTCTTTGATTTTGCTCATAGCTTGGCTTCCTGCTGCTCTATCTTTTGTCTTCTTGCGTACCATTCGAATTATGAAGGTAATTCGCCAACCAAATGAGGTCCAAGTCTTCTACAATTTCCTATATATTTCTCTAGGCCTTGCAGGTTTTTTGATGATAATAATCATAGTAGAGAAAAGGGTTGAATTTAGTCAAGTTGCGTATGGTGGGAGTGCTGCTATGGTGCTTTTCTTGCTCTTTCTGCCAGTGGCTATTGTTGCTATCGAAGAATACAAGATTTGGCAGAGAAAGAAACAAGCCTTGAACGACCCTTCACCACTGAACATCATAACTGAGAAGCCAAGCCAAGAAAGTACATCGTCTATAGCTCCACCATCGGCCGAAAACAACACTCCGGTCGCCGAATCATCAATTACAGAGGACAAAGCTTCCGCGTCTTGCTGGAGAACTGCTTTCAGGCCACCAGATAGAGGAGAAGACTACACAATACTACAAGCTCTTTTTAGCATTGACATGCTAATCCTTTTCTTAGCTACCATTTGTGGTGTTGGGGGCACATTGACGGCTATAGACAACTTGAGTCAGATTGGAACTTCTCTGGGTTACCCCAAGAGAAGCACAAGCACTTTTGTTTCGCTGGTGAGCATATGGAATTATCTTGGTCGAGTTGTGTCAGGTTTCCTCTCTGAACACTTACTGCAGAAATATAAATTTCCACGCCCTATGATGCTTACAATGATCCTATTATTTTCATGTGCCGGTCATCTACTAATCGCGTTCAATGTCCCCGGTGGACTTTATGTGGCCTCTATTATCATCGGGTTCTGTTTTGGGGCTCAATGGCCATTACTTTTTGCCATAATCTCAGAAATCTTTGGTCTCAAATACTACTCTACTCTCTACAATTTCGGGTCCGTAGCAAGCCCTATTGGATCATATATTCTAAATGTGAGAGTGGTGGGTCATTTATATGATAAAGAGGCTGCGAAGCAATTAGCAGCCAAGGGACTCAATAGAGGGGCTGGTCAGGATCTGAATTGCATTGGAACTAACTGCTTCAGGTTGTCCTTCATCATAATCACTGCTGCTACATTGTTTGGAACTTTGGTTTCGCTACTTCTGGTCATTAGGACTAGAAAATTTTACAAGGGTGACATCTACAAAAAGTACCGGGAAGCGGCTAAAGCAGCGGAGGCGGAAATGGAGGTGGTCGGTAAAGTTAACGAACAGGTAGGCCCAAAAGTAACTAGCTAGGAGATCATTACCAAAAAAAGAGCTGGAATATGACTAGCAATTAATCATAGATACGTGTAGAAAAATTTGCAGTCAGAGCAACTTAACTGCAAAGCCCAGTTGTTAATTTCTTTCTTGTCTTATCGCTTTCCCATACATACAGTGCAGTGCCTATGGTCAATGAAAGAAATCAAGATAGTGACCATTGTTTCTTCAAGTTATAGGGATTTTCATATGTATACAGATGAATAAAATATAAGGAGTATTAATTTGTACACCGTTAAAAGACACGTCGTTAACTTTAGAATCGCGTAAAAACAAAGATTCTTTTTGCTGTTGATATGAGTATGGTACAAGGACTTTCAGAAGACATTATTTTAGAAAATTGAATTTAGGTCGCCTTGATTCTCATCCAAAATGTTAAATTATATTGAGTTGTTTCTAATATCATCGTGTTCAATCTCGCTTAATGCTTACATGATCCAAGTATGAAAATGTCAAACCTTTTTCCGTCCCACTTCTTCGCTCAGTTTTTTGAGCATTGAAGTAAGACAAGGAAAGGAATGCATCACCCTTTTATCTCTAAATTGGGCATCCCTTTCCTTAGCAGTTCGTTACAGGAATCTCCAAACACAGAATTTCTTTGAACATAAACGTACGAAGAATACAATAGAGAAGCAATAATTGATGTAGGTGGTAATGTTTAAAATGAAACAAATAAAACTAGGATCTTGTACCTGACACAGCTGTGAAATAAGTGTTCGCTTTTTTCACCTTTTCTTCTTTTCTGCACAATGTGGGGCATTTGCATAAGAAAGGAGATGCAAAACTCCAATCTGCACCTCGATAGACAGGACATTCGTTTCATTACAGGCTTTCAAATATGACCAATCTGGACGCCTTGTCCTCGACCTTTAGCTAAATTATGTTGGACCTGACGTAGGATGCTAGAATCATTTGCAAGAATCAATGAATTCAAGTTATAACTTGTAAACTTGTTTTGTGCTTTAGTTTCATCATAAACATTTTTTTTCTTTTAAGGAAAAAAATCTTTTAAGTTCCTTAAACTTAGAAATTTGGTACACATGCTTCCTAAACTTTAACTTTTACTAAAAAAAATCTTAAAATTTATTTACTTCTCTTATCTCATATATGAAAAGTTTTTAGGGTACTTGAGGAGAAATTAAACCGGATTCAAGTGAGCCCATATATAATAAAAATATTATATTTTAACCCAAAACTTAAAAATAATGAGTTATAACTCCTACCTTTACTTTTGTATATAACTCAATTCATTCTTATTCCTCTTTCTGACGTCTGATTGCTCTCCAAGAATATGTGTAGTATATACATGCTTTAGTTCACGTGTGAAGTTATTTTCTAAACTAAAATATAGAGGCGCAAATGTAACTTTTTCTTCTTATATTTATTAAACAAAGTTTCATTAGGTTACAACTAATTCTTTTTTTAATCTATGTTTGGAAATTCACACTTTGTCAATATTAACAATGAATGTTCACATTTTTGTGAAATCAAATAATTCCATCAAATCAGCTTGTGGGAGTTCAAAATAGATAAGAAGTAGATGTTATCGTTTGTTGTGAATGGATGATTTTTCATGTTATGATATATACAATAGGCATTATGAATTTAAGTCTATTGCATTTGAATGGTGTACTGCTAAATGAGGTTTATACGGCTTTTTGATAGTGAAGTGAGATCTATTGATATGTCAATATTTATAAATTTCATGAATGATAAATCAAAAATTGAATTGACAAATTGGAAAAAAATAAAGTATTTACTAGTATACTTTGTTGGTAATGCTAAGTGAAAGTAGCAATTACGTTTCTGCATGTACACAGATTGTTCAAATAATAAAGTGTGTGAGTTGAGTATCATCTTCTGAAAACAAGGTTAAGTACTAGTTCGAACCTTGGTTGTTGTCTAGCTAATCGAAAGTGGAGGTTGGGTAAAACTATAAAAATTACTATTCTAACTAAAGTACACTAAGAGTTGACGGACAGGTTATGTGAATTGATGATGGTTAAATCTATTAAGATATTGAATCCTCCTAGATGTTTATCGTACTTCCTGAATGACGTCTTGATTCAAGCAATTACCGAGTTGAATCGGCATTCTACTAACTTAGGTTAAAGCCTCTTTCGAGCGAATTAATCTTTAATTCCTAAACGTAATATTATGAATCTCTTCTCAAGTATTCTTGATTTAGGGTATGCGTTAAGATTAGGGAACAACAATATCAAAGGGTCTCGAGAGTATCTTTCACGCATTCCGATCAATCTTCAACCCTTATGGGTATTTTATTTATATCACGCTCTCTCGAGTCAATGATACGAAAATTTTAATCAATTAATAAGCATGCATTATCAATCGGAAAGTAGACAATAACATTCCATAACGGGTAAAACACTCCAATAATCGATAAATCAATATTTATATCATTTAATCCAAACAATCACAACTAGAATTCAACAATACCCAAATAAATACACATTTAGTTTATCTTCATCAATCTAAAACATACATATAAGAGAAAAGAAAGAAAACTAAACCGACCAACGATAAATGGGTCAAAAATCTCCACTTCATTCTCCAATCTTTGGCTAGATCTTGAAGCTAGAGGTCATCCACCATCATTTTCGTCTTAACCCACACAAGAATGTGGGTGTGTTCAGTGATGCTCCACACAGTCAGGGGCATGTCTGTGCCTTACAGAGCACGTGCAATGACACACCCGTTTCCTTTGAGCATGTCAGTAGGGCAGTTGTCAAACTTTGTGTTTCTTCTTACTTCTACTTCCCGGTTTTTGCTCAATTGATCTTGGCAGTCCGAAACATGAAGAATTGCTAAAAGATAACTGAAAAATACTTGAACAAATAAATAAATTAAACTCAATTGAATAACAAAATACACTAATATCAAAGATTTAATATGATAAATTATGTAATTATCATAAGGATATGATTAAAGTGATAGGAGAGTCATCGTGGTTGATATGTTGAATCTTGCTATTAGTGAGGGAGATAAGTTGCAAAAATTGGAATTTTACTGTATGATTTGTATATCAGTGTTGTTTGCATTAACTATAAAGAAGCCTTAAAAGAAAGTTTTTCTTAAAGAAGTGAGTTTGCAAAATGTTGGCCTTAGTTTTCAAGCTTATTAAAGAAGTTTATAATTAAAAACATATTATGTTATACCATGTGAATGATACCCATTATTGTTTATGAATATTAACATGCTCTAATTATCAATTTAAGGTCCATTATTTACTAATTTAAAGTAGTGACAATAATAATAATAATAATATTATTATTATTATTATTATTAAAAACTAATTAAATCACGTTCAAACTAAAGAGTGATAGGTGTTAACTAGTTACATTAAATGCATCGATTGCTCAACTTAGTAAACGTATAATTGAAGAAATTGTTTACATTTATGAACAAATCTTTATGAAGATTACAGGCACGGAATTTAATGAAATATTTGGGTTAAACATTGATAACTATCAATATAACTTATTCGACAATTAAAAAGGGGTCAGAATGCTATCCCACAACCAAATCAGTGCTTGAAGAATGGATAATGTAAGAGTTTCCCCAAGAATATTTTAACTATGTAACAGCGTATGCCGACGCCCATTTATAATGATTCCAAACAGCTAATCGATGGGTTATTGTAGTGCCAGTGGTAGTGATAAAGATGTTAATTGTGGAAGCTATGTCGTTGACATTGAGTGGGATGACTGTGACCTTGCAAAAGGAAAGAGTCGCGGCTAAAGTTGGAAAGGCTTGCACCCATCAAGACTCAGACAATTTAATTACGTGGGGATGCCGTAAGATCTCAGGTACCAGGTAGACCAGTAACGTACCTAATCGTCTCAACGTGGCCAATTTAATGGGTTGAGCTCTTTAGTTAATGCAAGGCCCACGCTTGGGGCGCTGCATTAGCCCCAAATCCTAATTATGCCCAATCAATTTCAAACAAATTTAAACTTTAAAATTATAATTATTTGAAATGTACTCCCTCTCCTCCTATTTGTTTGACTCATACTAATTAAAGATTTTATTTAATAGACTTATTACATCAATAAAAATATTAAGTTACCCTTATTTTTCCTGCAAAAATAACTCATGAATATTCAAAAAAAAAGAAAAAAAAATTAACGTAGCCGTAAAAAAACTCTAAGGTCTTGTGCTTTACTCCACATCTGTCATGAACTCCTAGCCTAAATTTTTAAAGGCCGTTGAATGATAGATTATTTCCTGGATTTCTCTGTATTTCATTTCTTCCATGTCCAACTCTGATATTGCTGCTGTTGAACATACTTCAGGCTGAGTATTAATGGAAGTAACATTTT
>JANIMX020000551.1:3338639-3351526 GCA_024582655.2 Erythroxylum kunthianum
AGAATGTAAACAGTGCTTCCTTCTCCAGGAAGTCGGGAATCTCCAAGAGCAACTCCTGGAACTCTCTGACGTAGTCATGCACACTCCCATTGTGCGTCAGCCTACGGAGTTTCGCTCGAGCCTCCTGCTCAACATTCTTCGGGTAGAACTGTTTCTTGATTTCGTGACAGAAATCCGCCCATGTTTCCATCACGCAGTTCTCACGTTCTACGTCCGCGTACTTCCTCCTCCACCAAATCATCGCAGTATCGATGAGATAGAAGGGTGCGGTACGTACCTTAGAAGCCTCGTAATGAACTCCTATCGCGTCGAAGTACCTCTCCAGGCACTACAAGAAGTTTTCCAACTCTCTGGCAGTCCTCGTGCCACTGAAACACTTCGGCCTCGGAACATCGACTTTTGACACCGTGGGGGCTATCACAACTCCACCTTGCGACATAGCCATCCTGCAAAGGGCCCAATCTGCCTTAGACTCGTTGATCTCGGCCTTTACGACCGCAAGCTCAGAAAGGAATTCTGCCTTCATGCCTTCGATACATTCTGCCAACAAGTTCGTTGCGGCATTGAGGGCCCCTTGCATTTCTCCGCAGAGTTCGGTCGCCTTGTGCTCCAACTCCTCGACGCGATGGGGAACAATCTTCAACTCCTCAATACGTAGAAGCAGATCTTCCACCTTCTCGCAACTCTCCGCTAGGACTATCTCCATCCTAATAACTCGTCTCTCGACAGCAACGAGAGCATCTTGGGTCATGGACTTATCTTTCCGGGACTTCCTTCCGGCATCGGGGTTTCGCTCCTCTTCCCTCGGCACATGTTCAATAACTGATGCTGGTTCTGACGATGTTGCCATCCCAACGATCAAATTTACGCTCTGATACCACTTATCACGAACTCGTACTTTACTCATTGCTCGTGCGGCGCTTACATTCTCGAACTTAAGCAAGCCTTACTCACACGAAACTCTAGAGAGAGAAATTAAAGAGAGACATTCTTAAATATTCAAGTCTCGTATATTGAACAAAAGAAGTATGTTACAATTGAGTTTGACCTTAGGCTATTTATAGGCCAAGATTAAGCCGAGACACCTCAGCGTATCTCGGGCCACCTCATCGCTAACCGGGACACCTCAGTGCTAACTCAGAGTGCCGACTTACCTATTCTAGAACATTCTAAATAACAGGCCTAACAAATGAGTCTTAGGACAAATTAAACACACAATAAATAGGTTCTTGACACATTCCTCGGTGAAATATTGGATTATACGTGACAAAGGTAATTATTATCCAAAACAAATGAACCCGGAAATACATGTGAAAAAAATGATTGATCCAGTGTATTGTCATCCTTAATTAAAACATTGGATTACACGCGGCAAAGGTATTTATTATCCAAAACAAACGAACCAGGAAATATATGCGGAAAAATCGATCTATTAAACCAATATATTATGTTTTTAAAAATCGTTGGAATCTGTGAAGAAAAAAGAACAATGAAAAGTGAAAATTTTCCGAATTAAAAAAATAGAAAATTTCACGCACGGGTGGAATAGATAATTTCAGAACACAGCGTCTTCTATTTAAGCTTGATACATGTCGATCCATGAAAGAGATCAACTTGTAACTAAGAAATGATTTCTAATCCACACGTTCCTACTACAAGGCTGGAGGTTGAAGAGAGAGTGTCGTTATAGATTTGCTTCCAATGATGTCATTCTGTTCATCTTTGTGGGCTCCACAGTCATTGCCTCTTCTATCACCCAAATCCCAGCTTTGGTTCAACGGAGAATATGAACCGGTGGTGGCCTCCAGGGTCAGAGCCTCCGCCCACGTGTCGGATTTTCTGAACAAAGTAAGTGCTGAGAATGAATGACCGTGTCTTTTTTTCTGTTCCCCTTCTTATTTTAAAAACCTTTTATTACTTTTATGTTCAGTTGGAAAGGTCCAGTAGGATATTTGGGCACTCTTTGTATGATATATTCTGTCGTGAACTATCGCACAGAACCTGCATCCCCCGCTGCTCTTCGATGCCTCGTCAAACGTCCACTTCCACTGCTCGGGTTCCTCTTTCTGTCTCTTGTTTGGTACAATTGTATTAAACAGTCATGAACAGTTTTTACAAGTTTGCATTTGAAACAAATGATTCCAGTTTACATTGCATCTGGGCTATATATACATGGTCTTATAACTAATGGTTTTTTGTATGGATATTAGTTACAAGATAGCTTAGTGTACTCGAGGGCATTATGGGTGAGTAGAAGTGTGATAGCCTGGAATGTGGATGTTGGAGATGGTTCCTCCTGCTATTTATATGCCAGTAAAATTGCTTCTTTATCCATTCAAGATGACGTCATTCAAGGTTTGGACCCACATTGTTGTCTTCCTTCTAATAAATACTTTTAACTTGTAGCCTGTCCATTTTTGTTCTCACTTACATGTTAACAGGATATGATGTCAAAATTAAGCTTGAGGAAAATGATGTTGGGCTTCCAGAAAGTGTAAGATGCATTTGATCTTTTTCTTTTTATTTAATAATGCTAAGACGTTTGTGCAAGAATTATGTTTTTCGTAAAACTTTGATTGATTTAATAGCAACTTCTCATAGGTTGCTATATAGGTTAAAATTCTATAAGCGTCATTCTTGTTTAGTGAAGTTTTCAACCTTCTTGGTAAGTTTGTAACTATTAATTTCTTTGTTTTTAATATTGCTAGGTTTTATCTAAATTCCCACATATTCAAGGTTACCGAGCTTTTGAAGTGCCTCATTCTGTGGTTGCCAGACCCCTCTTGAAGTGTCAATTAGCAGTTGCAGCATTTGGATGTAAGCTGGTGCTTTTTTGCTAGCCCCCATTTATTTGCGATCTTTTAAATTAAAGTAAAAGTATATAAATAGATAAACAAGACTGTTTTAATCAGTGTGTTGGAAGAGAGAGAATGATGTTTCATTTGGATAATTGTAGCATAAAGCAAAATTATGGATATCTCTTAAGTTTTTTGATAGCATATCACTTAATTATAGGCCAATTTATTGAAGATATTTATCATTGACAGCTGACGGGAAATGCAACAATGCTACTGGTTTGCAGTTACCTGGTATTTTAGATGAATTGTTCTCATATGATGGTCCACTTGGTGCACATTATTCAATAGATTATGTCTCCCTCTACCTTTGGGCACCCACAGCACAAGTGTGTGAAATTTTTCGATTCTTAATTCCTTTCTTGTGATCTTAACCAGTTTGGGTCTCTATAAATATTCATGGTTTTGTCCATCAAATCAAATAGGCAGTGAGTGCTCGCATTTATGGTGACACATCTAGTGAGCATCCTCTTGAAATTGTCCAACTTGATGAGATTGATGGAGTTTGGCACAGTCAAGGACCAAAATATTGGGAAGGATGTTATTATGTTTATGAAGTTATAGTTTACCATCCTAGCACCTTGCGTATTGAGAAATGCTATGCAAATGATCCATATGCTAGAGGGTATGTTGGTTGTTTCAATATGACAATGATCCTTTAAAATAACTGAGATGCTTATCTTTATTGAAATTGACATATTCAAGTATTCGATATAAAGACTTTAGACATAATGGGAAAGACATCTTTAACTTTTAAATGGTTTACATGTTGAAACAGGCTCTCATCAAATGGGCAAATGACATTATTTGTGAATCTTGATTCTTCTACTCTAAAACCAGAAGGATGGGATAGTTTAGTTGATGAAAAACCTCAAATAGCTTCCTTCTCAGATATAAGCATTTATGAGCTTCATATAAGGGATTTCAGGTAATGATTTGTTTTGCTAAAAAGTAATGATTGTATGCATTCTTAGTCCATTGTTTACTTTATAGTGCCAATGATGACTTTGTTCGCCCGGACTTTCGTGGTGGTTATTTGGCTTTCACTTTGGAGGTAACATTTCTCTTTTGACCCCCACGATCATAATATGTCTTCCTTTGAAAAATGTAAATACTGTGTCCATGATTCATCACCTTAGTAATGTTGCTAGGACAATTAAAATTGATTTGTGTTAGATATGCATCTCTAGAACTATGACGAGTATCTCTATTTGAATGAAACCTCCAGACTAGGATGGTTTGTGTTTAGATAAGAATGTTTTGTTTTAAATTATTTAGACTTCTCAACTGTAACTGGAAAAAGGTTCATATATTAGGATGAACTTTTATTCCCAAAGGATCCCTTAGCATAAAGGGTTTTCCCCTGATATCTGTTTTTTCTGAATTACAAACAAAATATCTGTAAGTTACCCTAGGTTGATATGAAATTATTAATATAATCTTTTCATTTATTGGATCTTATAAATGGAATTAGAGATTTTATAGTCTTGTTGAGTGGTTTTGTGATGGCCATTCTCTAACACTAGAATATATATACCTAAAGAATTCTGCAGGTGTAAGTCATCTAACAAAATTATCAGAGGTTGGTATAAGTCATATTCATTTGTTGCCGACCTTCCACTTTGGCGGTGTTGATGATGTCAAAGAGAATTGGAAGTGTGTTGGTAAGTCCATTTGTTGATTCAAAAAGTAGTATTGGCACTCTATTCTCCCAAGATAGTGATGATACTTTCCTAGGATGTTACTCTTTTGATGCCTTGATATGTTTTGGAATCAACTCTATATGGTGTTATAATTTATCCATATGGAAAAACATGATTTGTGGATAAGTTAGCTATTTTAAGATTTTTGTATATTTTTAAGATATTCCTATTTAGTTAGGATGTCCTTTGATCATAGGATCTGATTATTTTTGTTTTCCTTTTTGTTGTTAGGGTAACTTGTATATAATGCAATGTAGAAAATATTTTCTCATTGCCAAGCATGGTATTAGAGCCATAAGGCTTTTAGTTATTGGAAAAGATTGATCGGAATGTCTAGCCTTCATTGCTATCAATCTTGTTATTTTGTCCAATCAACTTTAATTACCTAGAGATTATTTTTTTTCCTCATGGAGATGTTGAATGTAGTAGACACAACCATTACAACATAATCGAAGGAGACTGTTCAATCTCAACATCTCGGTGAATTGCAAAATGTCAAGCTACATATAAGTCGAATGGAAAAAATTACCTTGAATGGTCTGAACTTGTTTGCATCATACTAAAAGGGAAAGGAAAGATTAGCCATCTCATAGGTACAGGTCTGAAACCAAAGGATCATCGATTTGAAGCATAAGATGAAGAAAATTCTTTGATTATGATGTGGCTTTGGAACCCAATGACACCTGAAATTAGTGGCACATGTATGTTTTTGGCCATTAACAAGGATATATGAGATGCACTCCAATAAACATATTCTAAGGCTAGAGACGCAGCCTAAGTGTACAAGGTCAAGGTAAAGACTACGACTGCAAGACAAAGGAGTAAGATGGTTACCAAATATGCCAATCAATTAAAATCCTTGAGGTAGGAGCTTGACCACTATAGGGTTGTTAAAATTAAATGTCCTGGAGATGCATCTATTTTAAAAGACTTCATTGAGCAAGGAGAGTTTATGATTTTTTTTGTTAGACTTAATCTGAAATTGAAACAAGTGAGAGTCCAGATTCTTGGCAAATGTGAAATTCCATGTTTTAATAAGGTTGTGGCCTTAGTTCATGGAGAAGAAAGTAGAAGAAACATGTTGCTTGAACCATAAAACACAGATACCTATACTATGGTGGCGAAAGGAGGCAATAATTTAGCCATAAATTCTAAAAGAGGCCAAAGGTGTGATGACTTATTGTGTACTTACTGTAAGATGCCACATCATAACTGTGCGAACTATTGGAAGCTTCACAAAAGAACTCCAAGCCGATAGTGGGATAGAGAGGAGATCAATTAAGAAATGATGGCTAGGGCCATGTTGCAGTTCAACAAAACAAAGGAATATCTCAGAAGTTAAGTAGTCTCAACCAAGAAGACGTTGAGAGGGTAAGATCTCTTATTGGCAATCTCAACAAACCCTTAGGTTCTTATTCTTTGGCATATTTAGGTGAATTTCTATTCTCTATTGGATTAAATGTCTCAAGAACAACTTTTTCCAACTCATGGATTATAGATTTAGGAGCTATTTATCATATGACTGACTCATCAAACCCTTTACATATTCCTATGGGGTGTAAAGATAAATCCATTATTAACCTTAAAATATTGCCGTCTAGAGCTTTTAACTTTCCTTCCACCCATCAACACGTCCAGGTGCATGTGGCAGTGTCCTTACCTCTGACCAATTTCTTCGGCATCGCAGCCTATCCTCCGATTATCTTAAAGGCCTAGTTCTTTAGATTGTTGTTGTCCTCCTCTTGCAATTGTTGTCCCAATCTGTTCTCTGTTGCTGCTATCCTCTGGCGTTAGTTTGGGTTGGTGCCGTCACTTTGCTGGTGGGTTTGTGTTGTGCTGTCATTTTTGGTTCTCTGTTAGACCATGAATTTCAAGGCAACCATGGTGGGTTATGGTTCGACTTATCCAGATGACAACAGGGGGCGACTTCAAGACAAGGAAGTAGCATACTTGCACCGATTTCCCTCTCAAAAAACTCTCTCCAAATCACCATTCATAGGATGAATGAAAAAAACTATCTTGAATGGTCTCAGTCCGTACATTTGGTGATCGACAGTAAGGGGAAGATCATATATTTAAATGATGAGGTTAAACAACCAGCTGCAAATGACCCTCAGTATTAGCAGTGGAATTTAGAAAACTTAATGGTTACTACATGATTAATTAATTATATGGAACCAACCATTGGGAAGCCCTTCATGTTCATGATAGTATCTCGCGATGTTTGGGAAGCACATATTCAAATCTGGACAACCACTCACAATTATTCGAATTAAACTCCAAAATATGGAAAATGCAATAAGGTGAGAGGAATGTCTCATCGTATTATAATAAAATTATGTTTGTATGGTAGGAATAAAAAAATATGAAGAAAATTGGGTAAATCCAAGTGACAGTGCACGATGCAAGAAGAAGGTTGAAAGAGGATGCATATTTGTCTTCTTGTCCAGATTGAATAGAGATCTGGATGAAGTTAGAGGTCACTTTAGGGAGAAATCCTCTATTGATCATAAGAGAAGTTTCCTCAGAAGTACGGAGAGAAGAAGCAAGAAGATAAGTGATGTTGAAGAATGCCGATGAAACAAGAACAGAGAGTGAAGGTTTAGCTCTTATGACTCGATGAGTTGATTATGGAGGAGATAAACACAATAGAGAACAGAAGTCTTGTTATGACCATTGTAAAAAAATTGTCATACCATGGAAACCTACTAGAAGCTAAATGGGAAACCATCTAATTGGAAAAAGAAACCAAGTAATGACACTAAAACAGGAGGAGAGGTATGAGCATTCCAAATGAGAAGTTTTGATCTAGGGCAATATTAATCTTCAGAATTTCTTCCTTTTACTAAGGATCAAATAAAGCATCTACATAAAATGTTTAAATCTCAAAATAATCCTAATCCATCATGTTCTTTAGCTTACTCAGGTAATACTTTCCCTATGTCTTTGGCCTATACCAATATTAATGGCCCTGGATATTTAGGTTCCATAAATCACATGATTGGTATTTCATATTTTTTCCATCATATACTCCATGTGTAGGAAATCATCATCAACAACAACACCTAGTAGAAAAATATTCCTTTGAGAATTTTTAACTACAAAATACCAATTTAGTTTTTTACTGAGTGTTTTCTAACCACTAGACTCATTATAAGCATTCCTTTGAAAAACTTTAGTAGCTTGACTTATCTTCATAATCATGATTCCAAACTTTCAAAACTAGATCCTATAGCACATAAATGCACATTTAGAGGTTATCCCACTAATCAAAAGGGGTACAAATATTTTGATCCAATTTCAAAAAGGATGTTTATGTTTATGGATTTTACTTTCTTTGAAGGAACTTTATACTACAATAACTACCATCTTTTGAGGGAGAAAAATATTAGTGAAGATGAGTTCTTAAATAGTCTAGATCTCATGTTTGAGTTTGTTCAGAGTGATACCTCTCGTGATCATTCACAAAAAGACAACACAAAATTATTGGAAGTGAATCAAGTAAATATTGACAATGTCGAGTATGTTAATAAACAACTTGTGACAATACCATTACAAAATGATAATATTAGAAATATGGAGATATATAAGAAACGGTACAAAGGTCTTGTATATTCAAAGGAACTCCTAACACAAAAAGGAAGGCCACCATTCTGCAACATCTTCAAGAGTCTAATCAAAGGTTAGATTAAGAAAATAGTGATGTTTCCATAAATGTTCCTGAAAATATTCTTGTAAGTGATTCTAAGCTAAACTCTTCTTGTCAAATTGATCTTCCTGTAGCTTTTAGGAAAGGTATTAGATCTTGTACACAACATCCTATCTCCAACTTTGTGTCTTACAAAAATATTTCACCCATGTATTATACCTTTATTTCACAAGCGTTTAGTATTCCTATTCCTAACAGTATTCAGGAGGCTCTAAAAGTTCATAAGTGGAAAGAAGTTGTTCTTGAGGAGATGAAAGCCTTGGAAAATAATGCAACCTGAGAATAAGTTGATCTACCAATTGGGGAAAAAAAGGATGTTGGGTGTAAATGGGTGTTTACTCTAAAATTCAATTTTGATGGATCCTTAGAAAGGTATAAGGCTTGGCTAGTTGCTAAAGGCTTTATCAAGACATATAGCATAGACTATTCTAATTCTTTTTCACCAGTGGCAAAGTTAAACACGATTCGAGTCCTCCTTTTAGTTTCTTTTAATCTTGATTATCCTTTAAAACAATCAGATGTAAAGTATGATTTCTTGAACAAAAATCTGGATGAAAAAGTATATATGGAGCCTCCCTTTGGATTCTATGAAATGTTTGGAACCAACATATGAAAATTTAAAAAAAAATCCTTGCATGGTCTTAAGCATTCTCCCAAAGCCTGGTTCCAAAGATTCATAAAGTTTGTTAAGGGTTAATGTTATTATCAAGGATAATCTGATCACTCTTTGATCACTAAAAAAATCCACTAAAGATAAATTTTCAATTTTAGTTGTCTATGTGGATGATATAATTTTGACTAGATATGATTTAAAAGACAGGAGGAAACTAAAGAGTTCAAAATTAAGGACTTAGGCCAACTAAGATATTTTATTGGAATGGAAGTGCTTGTTCCTGTTTAATCACATTACCCACGGTTTAGAAATTACAAATTAAGTATAGCAAGTAAGGAAAGTTAAACAAACTACTCCAAGTGCAAAGTGTAGTTGAAGCATAATAATAACTGGTGAGTACAAGGTCGAATCCACAATTTGAATTTTGAACTTATGGATTAATGTGGTAAAAACAACAATAGCTCACATGTGTGTAAAATAAAAATGCAAAATTCCTGATTTGATGATTTTTGTTTCACAACGTTAAAAATAAATGCTGAAAATTAAAATTCACTAAAATGTAAAATTAAAAATGTGCAACAAGAACATGATGAAATTAAAATGTGAAATGGAACCTACTTATCAACTGAAAAATGCTTAAACACTAAAAATATTTAGAAATGAAAAATGTAAACATAAATATTCATGAAAAATACAGAATAATGATGTTGTAAATAAACATAAAATTAGAAAGTAAATAACTAAAGCAAAAATAACATAAAATAAACTAAAGAAACAATAAGCTGAAAATTTTTAAACACAGAAACTCATTCAACAAAATATAACTACATTACTGGAAAATTAAAGGCATAACTAACCTAAATTATGAGCATGAATATGAATAACATGAAACTACAACTGTTGGAAAAGGGGAAAAAAATGGTGATAACACCAAGATATTGTAACCTACATCATAACGAAAGAGGAAGCACAAAGTTGGAAAGATGAGTTTGAAAATTTCTAAACACAGTCAAATGGAGTTCAATACTTGTAAAATGAAAAACCTATAAAAAATACGACTTCTACAAATTAACTTGCATAAGATGGGAAGGAAACAATGTTATTTTTTCATTACCATCAACAATTCATGAAACATAACTATAATAGCCGTAAATTAAAGACATAAAAAATAAAGCAGCCATCGAATAACTAAAGGCGCACTATACGAAATTAACCCTCTCCATTAGCCATTGATTAGCTAAGAAGAAGAGAAGAAAAAAATAAACACAACCAAAAAATGTGAAAGTACCAACGTGTAACACTGTGGAATTTTTTTTAATGTTTTTGATCTTTGTAATGTGGAAAAGCTTCAACATGAAATTGACACTAGAACTTTTAAGAGTTATAAAGGAAGAAGAAAATTAACGACAAAGGAGAAATAAAGAAATTTCCAGAACAAGAATTTGAAAAGTAAAAACGTAACTAGAAATTTAACCACTATCAAAATGAACAATAATCTTCGAGAATGAACAACATAAAATTAACAAACGTTTCTGGAAATTAAAACTGAAGTAAAACGAAGCTGGAATTTTAAAATGAAGTATAACGAAGCAGAAATGTAAATCTCGCTATCGAACTAACTTCTAAAAGGAAATAACACAGAGCAACGGAAATAAAAATACACTACAGTAGCTTCCTGGAAAAATAAAAACAGAGCATAACTAAAAACTCTAAGCTATGAAAAATAGCTTACTAATGGCTAACCCCTTCTTCATTTTTGGAACCCTCTATTTATAGTCGAAGTTCATTTGTCTTCTACCCAACATTTCTTGCTGCACTGATGCACTGCTGGTGGAGTGCCTATACTGAGCTCTGTCCCCCGGCGTGGCTCTGTCTCTTGTCCTCTGGCTGACCATCCTCTGGTGTCTCTGACAGTCGCACATGCAAAGCGATCTTTATTTGTAACATATTGGAGCATCATTAGAAATTATCTGAGGAGAGTAACGGTTGTTTTCGAGCAGTGCCATGGTCAAGGGAGCAGGGCCATGGCGGAGGGAGCAGGGCCATGGTCGTGGGGGTTGTTAGCCATGGTCGTGGGAGCGCCCCACGGTCATGTGGACTAGGTCACGACCATGG
This sequence comes from Erythroxylum kunthianum, assembly GCA_024582655.2. Taxonomy (NCBI): domain Eukaryota; kingdom Viridiplantae; phylum Streptophyta; class Magnoliopsida; order Malpighiales; family Erythroxylaceae; genus Erythroxylum; species Erythroxylum kunthianum. The sequence goes on from JANIMX020000551.1 coordinate 3,349,635, forward strand.
GAGTTTCCCACAGCCGTGTGGCCTTGTCCATGGCCATAGGATGCCCACGTCCATGCCACATCCCTCATAGACGTGAGGGATGTGTGCCCCCTTGTTGCATGGCCCAAAAGTGGCGAAGCAAACAACATTAATTTTCTTTTATAAACAATTTGTTCTTCATGCATAGATTAATTCCTTCTTCATGCATTAATTAAAATTAAACATTAAGGACCAAAATGACACATGATTTGTTAAAATTCATGAAAGGTAAGTTTTTACGCAAAACTGGGCTTTTAAGTCATTTAAGTGGAATGGAAAGGTGCAATTAAATAGGAAAATAAGTAAAAATTAACAACTAATCAAGATTCCATCCTGAATCCCAACTCTGTCCTTTTTTATGAAACTATTGGCTCTTGCTCAATGTTTCTCTAAACTAACTATTTCCAATATCACCGCAAATTCCTAGAAATTGAGGGGATTACAATTTGCCTTTAACACGATCTTATCAACCTCTATCTTATAGGTCGTAAATTCATACTCCCAAGCCACTTGATCACTAATTCCCAAGTCTGTTTCGGCTGTTTATCTGTTTCTACATACTAACTCCAAGAAACCTTACAATATAACCTTACATGTTCACTTTTTTAAGACCGTCTTTATCCCTAGTTCATGACCTTGATCCTTATAGTATCGATTCATACCCCTGTTCCTTAATCCTTATACGCTAACTATTCTTACATTCCTTCTTTGAAATAATTCATCATCGTACACAATCCAATTGTCTCGATTAGGCACCTAATGCCGAATTTATAGCTTTATAATATGAATCTTACTACTCAATCTTCACCCTTATCGCTATTTTCATCAAACTTATAATACTCGGCCCGGGTTAAGGTTAAGTTTTGTCTATGGGCGTACCTCATCACTTTATTCGTTAACTCACAAATAATCCATTCTATGCTCAAAATATTCGTCATATAAAGGACAGAAAATGAATGAACTTATTCTTAAATCCATTCACTGCTTAACATATTTAAATTTTTTGCTCCTCGTAGCATAATTGCTAAGTAATCACACTATTCATCAAATTTTACCCAAACATGTGGGTATCGCAGTACTGTCGGTACCATGCCTAGTACCATTCATATACACTCGTACCTTTCTCCTCACAGTCATTTTTAATCAATTCAATTTCCTAATAACGTTAAACTCGTAAACACAATTAGAGGCAAACGATTCTTGTTTATCTAAGTTGTGACCCTTAAAGCCATTCAACAACCTAACATCATTAAAACTTTTCGAGACAATTAGGCAAAATCAAGCCATGTGCATTCCGGTTGGTTTTGGAACCCACTCCAGTTTGGTTTACATCTTGCAAAGACTTCACATCGCCCTTTCCCTTCATTAAGGAGTTAGGCTATTTTCATTCCAAATTCAACTTCAATCAAGCTCACTTCCCAAGTGAGATTTTTACTCTAAATTAACATCTCTAAGTCATCCTGACTTGTATAAGACCTTTCTCATTCATCCTTTATTATCACCCTATGGAGGATTCATATATGCGACTATCTCTACACATTCACACAAATTGCAATTTTAGGTTTGTTTTAGTCACCTTACCTGATCTTCTAGAACATCAACCTAAGATCAACCATTATCCAACACATTGGTCAGCAAACTTTGTTTGCTCCACTTACTAACTCAGCCAACTCAGAATTTAACTCTTGCTCGTTTCTTACTCATTGCCCATGATGACTAGTCGTCAATCAATAGGAACCCCCAACTGTTGGGGACATAATTCCATTAGTCGTTAATCCATAAGAACCCCGACCTGTTGGTGACATAATTCCATTAACACTTATAAGGAAGGAATGTCGATGTTAGTAGACAACTTTCTGGAACTTCAGTCATTG
>JANIMX020000551.1:3374797-3385626 GCA_024582655.2 Erythroxylum kunthianum
ACATGAAGAAAGGCATTTTCAAACAGAAGTAATCTAAGTCAATTTTGTCATCTCCAACTTCAAAGGTACAAGCTCCATTATTTTGTCTGCTCAGGAAGTGGAAACTCTAGCCTTTCCTGTTACTATATCTGTAATTGAAAATGCCTTGAGATCTCTAGCTCCAGGACTAGATGGACCTGTAGTTTACAAAAAGGTATTATATATCATATTTCCATTCAAAGTAGAGCTAATTATGAACTTCCAAGTTACCGAATTCTACATTCGTTCGGGTTTAATCATTGTTTGATGATATCTGGCAGGATCCGATGTGTGAGAAAAGGAGGAATAAAGTTCACCATCGAAATGCTTGCTTCAACTTGGTTTTGCTAAGTAATGTGGTGGTGTGTGGGAAATGTTAAGACAGTATATAAAAGGTCTAATACAGGTTGGATACGCATGACTAGAAACTGGGGAGAAATTTGGCAGGTTAATACATACCTCAGAGGTCAAAGCCTTTCCTTCAGAGTTACCGCCAGAGATGGTGAGACCATCACCAGCTACAATGTTGTACCTGCTAATTGGGAATATGGACAAACTTTTGAAGGAGGTCAGTTCAAGTAATAAACTTTGTATATTGGCAAACACAAAAGTAAGTGTTTTCAACATAGCTAGTTAAGTACCAAATGAGAATCGCAATAACTAACGTTCTGCCCGAGTTAGCAACAGGAGGGCACCTAGCAGTTCAAGTTGTATATCTATATCTATGAGTAATTACATATCGACACCTTTTATAAGAGAATATGGGGTGCATATCAGATGCACAGTTAAGGCCCTGTGGGAAGACAACAACAAACAAAAACACTAAAATGAAAACAAATAAACTCTTACTATTAAAAGAATTCCAAACCAATTTATATAGCCTATGCAACACTTCAAAGCCAACACTTGCATTCTTTCTTCACTTATCAAAGAGTACAAACTTGTCTACAAAATTCACAGCTTAATTGAGAAAACAGAGTTGGCTTCCAAGCTGGAAGAAACCCTCTACTCAGCTAGTGGGGATTTTACATGAGCGATGTGTACCAAAGGAGTGCATATAAAACTACTGGATCACAAAAGTGCATTGCACAACATCACACAAACCGTTATGCAAACTCAATAATTGAGCAAAGAGTATTTCACTCTCAAAACAATTTTACCCTTCTCCACGCCAAGCTTTCCACCTGTAACTAACCAATGGCCTGGTGGATCCTGTGGCCCTTTTGTCATCTCAGACATGTCCACAAATTTTTCCAATTTATTACCCAAACTGTTCCCTCTCGAACCTGAACTTGAGTCACCAAAGTTGGCAGTGCTTGTGAATTGGGAGGTTTTCTTTGACTTGTCATTTGGAGCATGATCCCAAAGCGATCTTCTTATTGTGCAACCCGGTAGCCTAGAATACAAAAGTTTCATGTACAAGACATTTCTTGACCCGAAATCCCACACACCAAGCTGAGCTCCCGTGACTATGTAGACACCAGAGAGATCACCAATGAAGGTTTCATGATTCTCAATTGGTGAAGTGCTCACGTGAGAGAAGTTCTTCCATTTCACTGGTTCAAACCATCGACTGTCCTGCTCTTCCGGCCCCTGCCACTTTGGAGCACCAATTGCGACATGGTTGTCCCAGTAAGGAAGAAGAATTTTTGGAAGAGAAACCAAGTGTTGAAGATGAATACTTAGTCGATTCTGCTTGGCCCCTTCTAAACGCAGCTGCAAGCCTGTCACAGGCCTACGTCCAACTGTTACCTACATTCAACATCAATCAGTAGTCAAAAAGGAGAAACATGAAGTGGAAAAATTGGTGAATCTTTGTATGTAGAAATTAGTAGTAAATTCAAACAACTAGGACTAGTTACTGGTCAAAATTGTGACTTTCCAGTAGCAGCTGGTTAATAGAAGTTATCAATTAATAATTCCGAAAGAAGAGTTCTTCTTAAAAGCAAGATATAACTCAGAAAGTTGCATGACAGAATCCATTAACAATTGGCTCTAAACCAAGTACAATGCAGTATATAAGAATGGGCTCCCGGTACATTTGTAGTTCATATTTTAGTATTTTAAGTTCTACTAAACTTTTTTAAGCCTCTAATTCCTTGATGGAAGCGGATATATCCATTGAACAAAATGTTAAAGATCCTTGGAAAGGGTGGCTAGTAAAATTTTAAGATTCTGCCAGAAAAAAACTACAGTTCATGGCAGGACAAAGTAAACAACAGAAACTTAGGAGAGATGAGAATGTCAACTAAATACGCAGTTGTGGGTTCAACAAACCAACCAGTGGAAGTAATCCCAATCTTACATTGAACAACCTAATTTGTACAACTGAGTAAATAAAGGTCTTTAGTTATATTCTCTCCGCCTAATTGGAATGATCTCACGATTTCTTTCAATGTCAAAATTACAATAAAATTACAAAATCAGGATGAAGAACTTATACCTGCTCCTGACTGACAAATAACTTTTGACCCATCATGCTGAATTGCAAAGATGGGCAAACAGGTTCCTTCCTTTGGTGTCCAGGGATCTTGTCCTGTAGAGGAGCCCACGTTCTAGGAATCTGAAACTCTAAAAAGTACCTCAGCTCTTCAATTTGAGGCTTATCTGTGTACATTTCACAAAAAATTACAGGTGACACTTAGGGATGTACTCTACAATTTAGAGATAGCACATAAGATGAATGGTTTCCAACTAAAGGTCCAGTTTCGTTACATTCAAGATATAGATCAATTGCACGAGTAACATGCTCCTTTCCAGGAGTCCCAGCCAAAAGATCAGTGATTGGGGCAAAAGTCATCTGAATTACATCTGGAGATGACCGAACTGTTCTTGCCCATCGAGTGTGACTTTGCTCCAAATCATCCCCACCTCTCCGGCGGAAAATGACTGTAACATCCTGTAGCATCCACAAAATCGTTAAACTAAGGCTTAACACTATAGCAGTGAGATGCCTTTTGGAAAAATTTCTACATTAAAAGATAATTTGGCCCACTGCCAAGGAAACATACAACTTCACCTGGTAAAACAACTTTCCACCATATTATGTGGAAATGAGAAGCATAAAATTCATAAAGAAAAGGTGTGGACTAAATCAACCTTCATTCCACATCATGTTATATACCATGAGGACTGTTAGGAAATATCTATATTAGGAAAAGTATGATTTCCTCTTTAGTGTGTGATTTCCTCTTTATTACTAAGATGTTTTTCCTTATGTAATTGGTTCTATATAAAGGCTACAAGGGTCTTGAGTAATCTATCAAGCCCTTAGTTATCTATTCTGTAATATTCACAGAAGTCATTGATCCTGCCAATTTCAGGATGGTCCACTAATAGAGGCCAGCCTTGATGAGAATCTGACCCTTGGCCTCTAGTGCTGTGGCATATTTTAAAGAAATGTTTCCTATCAAACTCTTTCCAGAGTTGGAGTACTGCCATGCCTATCTGTTGCATTGAATTACTGTACTAATTTTTTTGTTTCGAAATTCTGAAACTATACAAATCCCTTTCAGAAATATTTTTGAAATTTTCTACCGCAGTTTGAACCAGTAATATCTGTAGTAGTAGTTGTTGTTTCTTTTTTTTATAATGTTTGTGAAATACCATGTTTGGGGAAAGAGATTCCAGGAATTTGCTCCTAAAGGCTTGGTATCACTTCAACCAAATTCAAAATATTTTACTTTTAAAAGGATTTTTTCTTCCCTAATTTGAGAAGTTTTAAATTATTACATTGGAATTATTTATTTACTCTATAAGGTGTGTGCCTTAAGCTCATGTTTCTTTTAAATTCTGGTTACATACACAAGTAATGTTGAACTCTTTTCAGCATATTGATTGATCTTTTTGGTGGTTTTCCAGATTAACTATGTATCTGCTCACGACAATGAAACTCTTTTTGATGTTCTAAGCATGAAGGTATATGTTAAATTTACCATGGGTATTAATTGAGCCATTTAACATTTGTTCTAAACCTGGGCTCCTTCCTTGTAGACACCGATGGATATTTCTTTAGATGTTAGATGCAGATTGAATCATTTGGCAACAAGTATAATAGCACTTTCACAGGTAGGGTCTTCTACTTTTTGTGAATCGACTGAAAGAACTCATTACTTTTGTAGTATGTACTTTATTAAGAGTCCATGACAATCTTAGTCAAAAATTGTTCTGCTTTTTCAATTATCATTTTACCGCTACTTGTGATAGGTATCTTTGCTGATGGAGAAATTTTCTCGGTCTAATGCTTCTTATGAATGCTCTATAACGTCTTACAAGTGCTTACTCAGTTTATATTCTCCCAACTGAGTTCTTGAACATTTATACTTTCCCTGTAATTGGTTATCATGGGTTCCTTATTTTAGATCACTTTCATCTTCCACATAGTCATATACTTTGTGCAATATTTTTATGATGATGCTAACAAAGTCAATACATGCAACTGCGATATAAAATCTCACTTAAGATGCATGGAAATTAGTCTTGTGGCCCAGTTCTCTTCTAATTCCCTTCAGTAACAAACGATCAGTTGTTAGCTTTCCTTCTCTCTTCTACGACACTCCCCAACAGTGGAAGACAATGTGTGAAATAGATTACAAGTTGACCTATTGAATCAAAAGACTGTCCACTTATTTTGACGGAATAAGTGAGCAAGGAATTATTCTGTAAAATGTTCTGTTGATGTTTTGCCGACCTAGTTGTCATTGGATTATACCAAGTCTTTATCTTATTCTAGGGAATACCATTTTTTCATGCCGGTGATGAGATGCTACGCTCAAAATCACTAGATCGTGATTCATACAACTCTGGTGACTGGTTCAACAGGTTCTTCATTTTCTGATATCAACTATTCTCAAATTAACCAACCTAATCTATGAAATTCTAGAATATTGACATATTTATGCTATAATGACTTTCATAGAATTTATTGTACACTATAACTCAATTGGTAGTTTCCTCTTCTGATGCATTATAATTGTTAATTGTATCATGTGAAAATAGAGATAAAGGAGAGAGAAGAATATACACATTGGTTTAAGGTGTTTCAATTATAAAACTTGTATCCACGAACACCAAGACCACAAAGGATTGTGAGATGTATTATTCATTAGTTTTTTTCCTCCTATTATACAATTACCCCAAAAAGGTGTTGAAATTTGTTGTTCATTAGGTTTGACCTATCTGTTTATTATAGGAGGATAGTACAGTATTTCACACTAAGAGATTACATTATTATGAAGTAATTCATAAACTATTATATTATAAGATGCACAAAATCTTCAATATTGGCTATATAATAAAATTGTTATTGTTAAATTTAATTGTCTTCATCACTCATCTCCAAATTGGTAAGTGAATGTTTTTATCTCCTTTTAAATTTGCAAATAGAGAATTTTGCAGACAGATAAAATTTAAAACTAAAAAATATATTTTTCATTTTTTATTTTTTATTTTTTCCTTTGTTTATTTTTTATAAATCATAAAATTAAAAAATGGTGTTGGTGTAAAAATTGATCTATGGCATTGTAGACAACACTTTCGAGAGAAAGACAAAATAGAAAAGAGATATGCACTATAAGAGAAAAAAGGAGGAAAAATAAAATAGAAGTTAGAAAAAAGGAAAATAAGAATAGATTTAGTAACAGTACTATGGGTTGCTGGAAGAAAATAGACTCGCTTAATGAGTTGCCTGAAGGGAAGAATAGAGTTAACAATGTTCTCAATGACCTACAAGAAGGAAAGACAATAGAAAAATAATGATACTTTCAATGTGCTGTCAAAAGGAAAAAGAAAATGAAAGGTGATAGTGTTCTTAATGAGTTGTCAAAGAAAGGGCTTGGTGAAAAAGGAGAAACATCTGCAATTAGTAGAGGATTAGAGAAATAGAGCATTTGAAGAATAAGAATGATTTTGAAAAAGAAGAAACACAAGCTAGGGGCTCAGGTCATAGACTTGAAAATGTGCTCTGAAAGAGAATGGAGGATATAGTTCACATAATTGAAAGTTTAGCCCAGTTATACATAATAATAGTTATGTACACTAAGTTAAAATAAGAGAAGACTATATCACTAAATAAGACCTAAATTGTTGTATTATGGGATATGTAGACATATAACACTATTCTTATACTAAATACCACGCATTTGTGATCTTCAACAACAATGATTGTATATCACCAGCTACATTATGCATTTTAACTGTTTCCAGGCTAGACTTCACTTATAAATCTAACAATTGGGGTGTTGGCCTTCCACCTAAGGAGAAGAATGAAAAACACTGGCCTTTGTGAGTATTGTTTTTTTCTTGGTTTATCATTCCTTCTATATCATTTTGTGACTACATATTAACTTCCTTTAGGAGCATTTTTTATTTTTCCGTCATTATTCTGAAACTATGTTACTTTGTGCTTTTTAAAAGAATTAAGCCAAGATTGGCAGATCCAAGTTTCAAGCCTGTAAAGAGGCACATCATGGCAGCTGTGCAGAACTTTTTAGATGTATTACAGGTTCGGTATTCATCACCACTTTTCCGCTTAAGGGCAGCTAATGATATCCAGGTGAGTACCATCTCTTATGCAATGCTCCATGGTAATCTGTCTAACATAGCACGCAGTTAACCTTCCTCAGGCAATTTGTTTGGGTCAACTTGGTTGAACCAATATGTTAGTATGTTTATTTTACACCATACCTTGTTGATTGTTTATACCATCGACAAACTCGCCTAGAGATCAAACAAATGTCAAGTTACAACTTGTGCTCTAAAGAGTGTGGTTTGGTCTTTTTGCATTTGATGAATATCATTGGTTCAAATTTTATCTTGATGTTGTAATGCATAATCTTGAAAACTTAACTAGCTCGAGTTGGAGCCAATGATATAACTTGACTCACATTTAATGTTGAAATTTTTTTATTCTCAAAGGCTTACTCTTGGTAACATTATCATAGTTCCTTGCTCATATCTCTGTTTCTTATCCTTCTTGTTCTCAAACCACTCATTATTTCCTTAAACCATAAGATAAACATTTCCATTTGTAATTTAGCTATACAGTCCAATGAAAAAATTTAGAATTTTCATATTAAATCCTAAAACTACTTTGTTTTGGAGTTCAGACTTTCCTTTTAACTATTATTCTATTGAGCATATCTTCATCCAGGAAAGAGTGCAATTCCATAACACTGGTCCTTCATGGGTCCCTGGTGTCATAGTGATGAGCATTGAAGATGGCCATGAGGGTGTTCCAGGCTTATCCCAGCTGGATGCCATGTGAGTGTAAATTATGTGTCATTACCTTTGGTACAATGGTAACATCTACCTAATATTAAGGGATCTAAACTTTGGTTTTACAGCTATTCATACATTGTGGTTATATTCAACACATGTCCAAATGTGGTGTCAATCGCTAATCATGCTTTCCAAGCAAGAACTTTTCAGTTACACCCTATACAGGTAATCATTTCTTGGTTAACTAGAAATTGGCCTCATAAGTTTTATTAGGTGCCCTTTAGTTGAAGTGGATTGAGCAATTCTTTTCCAAGAATATAATGTGGACTACAAATTTTGGATGAGTTTACATATCCCTTGAAGTGATTGATCCAAACGTAATTGTTGATTATCTAGATTGTACTTGTTCCTACATTGTTGATAAAATAGATTTAATTGTTATTATTTTGGTAGTTAGGATTTCTTTATTTGGATAAGGTTGTTTTCTCTGAGGTTATTCCATAAGTTGGTTAGATCTGATAAGAACAAATACTAGATACTCAAGTCTTAGATGCCTATTTATTCGACTATAAACTTTAGTTTTATTCAATGAAACAAATAATAAGTTACTAGTTAAATTTTGCATGGTATCAGAGCCTTCTCTTCTCTTATCATAAGAGAAAGTGTCATATATAATGAAATACGGGATGGCATCTAATCGAAGTTCCACATCGGAACTTAACTGAGAACTGAAGTGCAAACTTCCAACAGCAATGGCAATTCAAAAGCCTTTGTTCTTTCATTTATAGGCCACAAGTTAACTAGCTAAAACTATATTCAAAGTGCCCAATCCGTGATGATGTTCATAAGCGACAGAGGAAATGATGACTTCCTCACTGTCACAGCTCAACCACCAAAAAACGATGACCCAAAATTCAAAATATGGCAAGTAGAAAATAATATGATTATGTCCTGACTGATAAATACCATGGAAAATGAAGTTGGACAAAATTTCATGTTTTATGGTTCAACAAAAGAGATAAGGGATGTGGCTAAAAAGACGTACTCAAACAACGAGAGCACAGTAGAGTTGTTTGAGATCAAAGGAGTATTTCATGACCTACAACAAGGAGAAACACGTCACTCAGTACTACAATAATCTCAGACATTACTGGGAATAATTGGATCTCTTTGAAGAACTTTGAGTGGAAATGTTCTGGAGATAGTATGAGATATAGAAAGATTATGAGAAAGAGCAGGTATTCAAAAATTTTAATGAGCTTAAATAACATTTTGGATGATATAAGAGGTAGGATTCTAAGCAATAAACCTCTTCCAAATATTCGAGAAGTTTTTTATGAGGTTTGGAGAGAAGAAAGCTGAAAAAAGATAATGCTGGGAACCCAGAATATAAATTATGGAACTAAGAGTTTGGCACTTGTTATTAGGGGAGTTACTTCTTTACCAGCCAGCAATCATGCAAATGCTGAAAAGAAAAAGGAGAGACCATACTATGATCATTGTCAGAGAATTGAACATACATGAGATACATGCTGGAAAAACATAAGACATCAATAGATTGGAAACTGACTCGTGCCACCAATGATCAAGGAAGCCGAAGTTATGTAGCAACTGGAGATGAAAATGATCTAGCAGTAGGTAAAATTGGTCTATTCACCAAAGAATAACATGAATTAATTTGGTAATTGATTAGCCAATCCAACACCAGTCCATTTGTTGTCACTAATGGATCACTAGCTGAAAGAGGTAACATTTCATGGATCTAAATTCTAATAGCCTAGAAATCAATCTTTGGATTGTAGATTCTGGAGCATCTAATCATATGATAGGAGATACATCTCTATTTCAAACCTATATGACTTATTCTAGAAACCGTAAAATCCGCACATGGATCGACTCTAAGATCTGTCTTACATGTGCCAAACTTAGCCTGCAATTTATTATCTGTTGGAAAATTAACTTGTGAACATAATTGTGTTGATAAATATTTTTTCATACTGTCAATTTCAAGATTTGAACTCAAGGAAGATTATTGGTTGTACTAAGGAACATAGGGGGTTTTATCTCTTGCAAACAATAAGTTTTCAAAGACAAATTCTCACTAGTAGGCTTGTACCTAGTCCAGCTCTAGCAAGTCAGTTTAATTTAGAGTTACTCCAAATCAAATAAAGGAAGTAGAATCATATTTTTGGCACTTTGGATTAGGTCATCCTAGTTCTATTTCCTTCGTTACTTAAAACAAAGAAACTTGTCACAATTTCAACGTGATGTGTGTCAGTATTCCAAACATGGCTAACTCATTTCCTTATCCTTATATATCATATAAACCATTAGCAATAATGTTTGGGTTCCTTCTAGAGTCGAATCTATTTCTCGTTCTAGATGGTTCGTTTCTTTTATCGACAACCACACTAGAATCACATGGCTAATTCCTATGAAAGAAAATTTTGAGGTTGGATCTATCTTTGAAAAAATTCCATTCTATAATACAAAATTTCAATTTCAAATTATAATTATAATTTTTCACATTGATATGCAATAGAATACTTTCAGTCTAATCTTGGAAATTATCTTCTAGAAATGGGATTAGTCATCAAAGCTTTTGTGTAAATACTCCACAACAAAATAGAGTAGCTAAAAGGAAAAATAGACACCTCTTAGACATAGCTTGCCCTTTTATGTTCATCTCAAATGTGCCTAAATAGTATTGGGGGATACAATTCTTACAGCAGCATTCCTCATCAATAGGATGTCCTCTAGGACTCTAAACTATCTCACTCTATATCAAAAACTCACGGATTAGTATCCCAAAAGTAGAATTATTAGTTTCATACCAATTAGAATCTTCGGATCCACAACCTTTGTCCATATCCATTCACAATACCGAAGCAAACTTAATCCTAAATCTATATAATATATTTATGTAGGATTCTCACCAACTCAAAATGGTACAAATGCTATTCTCCTAGTACTAGAAAAACAAACTATTCAATGAATGTCACATTCTTTGAGAGTAACCCATTTTACTCTAAAACTAATATTCAGAGGGAGAATTCTAGTCAAGAATATCAATTTTGGTATAAATCTAGTCCTAGTCATTTTTGTCACAAAAAATACTGATTCTCCATGCATTCCTAATCTAGCCACTTATACACAAATCCCTCAACCTTAGTCATTACCTATGAATCCTATTCGAAATAACTCTCATTCTCCTATACAATTTATTGGATAAGGTTTTTTTTTCTTTTTCCCTGTAAGTTAGATCTAATAAAACAAATTCTAGAGATTTGAATCTAAGATTATATTCTCATCATATTTGAATTTTCTGTACTACCTATGTATTGGACTGTCAATTGAAATTTTATTTGAAGAAAATAAACAATAAATTAGTTGTTAAATTCTGCGGTAACGCTTACACATGGTGAAGTAGAACTGCCTGAAACGTTCAGCTGCTTAATCACCAATTGAATGATGAAATCCTGAATTTTATATCCTCATCTATATACTGTTTCTTCCTAGTCTTTGATGGAACCTCCTCCCACAACCCAAATAAGATCAGAAAACAACAATACTGGCCGAGTTTTATTTATGAA
>JANIMX020000551.1:3418922-3431067 GCA_024582655.2 Erythroxylum kunthianum
AGCAGTAAACCAAACAAAGTAATACTCATTCCATTCTATTCCTCATATTTTCTATTCCTAAGAATAACTATTCTATTTCTTATCTATTCTATTCTTCCAACCAAACAGGCCGTTAAGGTATACTCACGTAGGCCCAAGAAGAATCAACAAGACTCGTAATACATGGACACGTAGGAGAAAATGGGGAGTTAGTTATAGTGAGAGAATAAAGAGTACTATGTTATAAGGGAGCAGGGGGATAGAACAGGGGGCCTGCAAATAGAAAACGGAATTGTTTGGGAGCTAGAGTACCTTCTCTACGCTTGGGAGCTTTGCTCTTCTGTATTTTCCTTTCTCTTCTTCAATATTTGATATCGAATATATACACTGATAGCAGTTGCTATCACTCTTCATCCTCCAATGATGATTTAAGCAATTCGAGTGTGACTAATCTCACTGTTATGATGGGAAACTTACAATGTAACTATGATTTTCATAGCTTAAACTTGCCTTTTCAATTGACAAATCATAGGTTTAATGGCCAGAAAATTGCCTGGAATGGTCGTAAACAATAAATTTAGCCATTGACGGTAGAGGAAAACTCGGGTATTTGATGGGAGAGACAACAAGGCCGGCTTCGGATGATCCAAATATGACAATATGGAGGTCCGAAAATTCTTTGATCATATCTTGGTTGATTAATTCCATGAATCTTACAACCGTAAAACCTCATATGATTTTGCCAACAACGAAAGATGTATGGGATGCAAATCGAGAGATGTTTTATGATATTGAAAATTCTTCTCAAATTTTCGTTATAAAACAACGTAAAATCGTGATGTTACGTTGTTTTATAACGAACTTGTAACCTTGTGGTAGGAATTGGACTTGTGAAGAAGATTGGGATTGTCTGAATGACAGTGTTCGACATAAGAAAAGGGAAGAAAACGATAGAGTTAATGTTTTTCTTGTAGGATTGAATGAAGAATTGGATGAAGTTAGGGGCCGAATTTGGGGAAGAAATCCTTTACCCTCTATCAAAGAGGTTTTCTCAAAAGTAAGGAGAGAGGACATGAGGCAGAAAGTGATGATTGGCAACACCAAATCAGAGGCTGAAGGTTCTGCACTCGTGTTGAAAGGAATAGATGCTGAGGGAGAGAGGAAAAACAAAAAAAAAGATGTGTGATCATTGTAAACGCGATTCACACATCTGGGAAGCATGCTGGAAAATTCATGGGAAGCTGAAAAATTGGAAAAATAATAATTTGGAGACAACCGTACCTCCCAAGCCAACACTATTGAATGGGGGACCGAAACGTCTTCTAGCACCCAACCTTTCACAAAGGAACAGTTAGAGCAAATCTATAAAATTCTTCAATATCAAAATTTCTCTAGTTCAAATCCTACATGTTCTTTAGTTCAAAAAGGTAATTATTTAATTGCCTCTTGTTTCAGTGTCAATTCAGATCATTCTTGGATAATTGATTTTGGGGTAATAGATCATATGATTGGGTCCTCTAAATTGTTTTCTTCCTATAGTCCTTGTGTAGAAAATTAAAGAGTAAAAATAGCAGATGGCTCCTACTCAGCAGTAGCTGGGAAAGGATCAATTGTTCTTTCCTTTGATCTTACACTCCACAATGTTCTTCTTGATTGGCAATGCTAAACAAGTTGGAGGTCTATTTCTTCGACAATGGATATGACTCAAACAGGCAATTCCATAGAACTTGTCTTAACTCTATACTTCGTGAGAATAAAATTATGGATATGACTCAAGTAGACAATTCCAGAGAACTTGTCTTGACTCTATACTTCGTGAGAATAAAATTATATTATGTCATTTAGATAAAGACATCCAAGTTTTCATTATATGGGACATTTATTAAATTTTTTTACAAATAAAGATCTATCTTCTTTTCATTGTGAAATTTGTCAAATTACTAATCATCATCGAACATCTTTCCCAGCACAACCTTACAAGGCCACAAAACCCTTTGCTATAATCCATAGTGATATTTGGGGACCTTCAAGAATAAAAACAATAACCGGAAAAAAATGGTTCATAACTTTTATTTAAGACCACACTAGAACTAATTGATTATTTTTACTCAATGATAAGTCAGAAGTGGAGAGGGCATTTCATAACTTTTATAACATGATCCAAACACAATTTTAAACTAGAATTCAAGTTTTTAGAAGCGATAATGGAAAAGAATTATTTCAACAAAGTTAAGGAATTTTTTTTGTTGAAAAAGGTATTATTTATCAAAGCTCATGTACTAACACCCCACAACAAAATGGAATAGCTTAAAGAAAAAATAAACATCTATTAGAAATTGCAAGTTCTCTAATGTTTTCAACTAATCCTCCTAAGTACTAATGGGGTGAGGCTAACCTAACAGATACATATTTGATCAATAGGATGTCTTCAAAAGCTTTAAAATTTCAAACACCTCTTGATTGTTTTAATAAATGTTTTCCGTCATCTCGATTATCACATGATCTCCCTCTTAAAGTATTTGGGTGTACTACATTTGTTCATATTCATGACAACAATTGGGGAAAACTTGATCCTAAAGCCCAAAAATGTGTTTTTGTGGGTTATATTTCCATTCAAAAAGTGTATAAGTGTTTTAACCCAATAACCAAAAGGTGTTTTATTTCCATGGATGTCACCTTCTTTGAAGAAAAACTTTTTTTCTCTCACCTCATCTTCATGGGGAGATACATAGTGAAGATTTGTTTTTTGATATTTATGATAATGATGTAGATATTCTCTATAATCGTGATTCAAACACTGATGGTGTCTCAAATAATGAAAATAAGGATTCATCTTCAACGCCTTTACAAATTCAATCTCAAGAAAAGAATGAAATGTGTGCAAAACAAGATGGAAATTGTTTTAAAGGGAAAGTCTTTTTGAGAAAATATCCAGAATGACAGAAAAGTACGGACAACTTGCAGCATGGTCAATAGTCTAACCCGAAAACAAATACAGAAATTAGAGACCAATGAGGTAAATCTCAGTTTGAGTGTATTTCTATTAAGTCAATGTCACCCGAGCTAATGTCTATTCCAGAGTCGGATGAAACCTTATATTTACCCATTGCTCTTAGGAAAGGTTCTAGAACTTGTACCAAATATCCTTTGTATAACTTCTTATCATATCATAGTCTATCTCCATCATTTCAAGCATTTACTACTAAGTTATCCAATGTTTCCTTTCCTAAGAATATACAGGAGGCTCTAACTATTCTTGAGTGGAAGGATGCAGTCTTGGAGGAGATGAGAGCTTTGGAGAAAAATAGAACGTGGGACGAAGTTGATCTTTCGAGAGAGAAAACACTGGTTGGATGTAAATGGTTGTTCATCGTAAAGTACAATTCTGATGGATCACTGGAAAGATATAAGGCTCGCCTCGTTGCTAAGGGGTATACTCAAACCCATGGCGTAGATTTTTCGGAAACTTTTTCACCTGTTGCTAAGTTAAATATTGTGAGAGTGTTGCTTGCTATTGCAATTAATCTAGACTAGACTCTACATCAGTTGGATGTGAGAATGTCTTCCTAAATAGAGATTTAGAAGAAGATGTGTATATGGAGCCTCCCCCAAGATTTAGTGAAAGATTCGAAAAAAGGATATGCAAACTAAAAAAATCTTTATATGAGCTTAAACAATCACCAAGGGCTTGGTTTGAAAGATTTGCAAGATTTGTGAAGTCTCAAGATTTCTTACAGGGGCAGTCTGATCATACTCTATTCATAAAAACTTCATTAGAAGGAAGGACTGCAATTCTAATTGTGTATGTAGATGACATTATCGTCACTGGCGATGATTTTGAGAAAATTGAAATTCTTGAAAGGATCTCTCAAAGAAGTTTGAAATCAAAGACTTGGAGTATCTTAGATACTTCCTAGGGATGGAAATTGCTAGATCTAAGAAGGGCATAATAGTCACCCAACGAAAGTATATCCTGGACCTTATAGAAGAAACTAGGATGAGTGGATGTAAACCATTAGATACTCCTATGGAATTCAACTCAAAGTTGGGTGAAGTTAAGGAATGAGTCCCAGTAGATACAAGTCGATATCAACGACTGGTAGGAAAGCTAATCTATTTATCTCATACTAGACTAGATATTTCCTTTGCTGTCAGTGTGGTAAGCCAGTTTATGCATACTCCCTATGAAGAGCACTTGGAAGCTGTGTACAGAATCTTAAGATACTTAAAGGGAACTCCAGGCAAAGGATTATTCTTCAAGAAAAGTGATCACAAGAGAATTGAAGTCTACACTGATGTACACTGGGCAGGGTCTCTTATTGATAGAAGATCAACTTCTGGGTATTGCACAAACCTGGAAGAGTAAAAAATAACATGTGGTAGCCAGAAGTAATGCGGAGGCAGGATATAAGGCAATGGCTCAAGGAATTTGTGAAATAATTTGGCTTAAAAGAGTAATGGAAGAACTTAAGAAACCATTGGAGTACCCAATGAAGTTATTTTTTGATAACAAAGCAGCTATCAGTATTGTCAACAATCCAATTAAACATGATCAGACAAAGCATGTGGAGATTGACAGACATTTTATAATAGAAAAACTTGAAAGTGGACTCATTTGCATACCATTTGAACTTACAACACAAGAAGTTGCTGATGTTTTCACCAAAGGGCTACTAAGACACAATTTTGAGTTCTTTGTAAGCAAGTTGGGCATGATCAATTTCTATGCACCAACTTGAGGGAGAGTGTTGATATTATAGAAATAATCGTTGTTATTATAGAAATAATCCGCTAATTAGCTGATTCTCTATAGATAATTAGTTGAGATTTTATTACTTAGAGAATAAATAGATTCTTCCTAATTTAAGGAAGTAATTAGGGTTGTATTGTCCTATATATTTCTTGTACGATTCACAAAAGATTAAGAATTACTTTGTCCTCTTTCTTCAATAGGAAACAAATGACTTCCAAACTAAATTTATAATATATCATTGATAAATCTCCCTGATAGGAACAATTACCAACAGTCCTGCAATAAAGAAGACTGTTAAACAAAGATAATGGACAATTTTGGAACCATATAATGGCTTTGCCTCCAATAGATATTAGCAACATTGGAATCAAAATCTCAAATCAAACAGAAAGTTGAATAAAGCTAGAAGATGGTTGTAGATAGCAAATCAATGTCCTAAGAAACATCTTCAGAATTCATCAAATTTTTGTTTTTCAGATGGTCCTTGCAAACATCAGTTTTTCTTTGGCATTGCCTCCGTTATCTTATGTTCTCCTCATTTAGTTTGAAATTTAGTTTGGAGACTTCTCATTGAGAGATGGAAATAGAAAGCTGACATTTTTCTTAGTCATAAAAGTCAACGAGGACTACAATTCAATTTAAAATATCAAAGGAATGCCTACGCATTGATTCCTACAAAAACTAATGAAGTGAGTGATTAAATGTAGTTGAGGTATGATCGTACAAGGGGATGGCACTCCTTTACCTTGAAGAAAGGACCCCTCCTACTCCTCTCAAATAACTCCACACACTACCCCATTTCCTTCACTCGGTGTTCCCTTCTACTGAATAAAATGTTAGATTTAAGTACATGTCCCTTGATTTAATAAAAGAAGTGATTTTTGGATGTATATATACTAAATTACTAAATCTGACTTAAAAGCTTTCATGCAACACTTTCCTATGTATTAGGACATCACAAAAGATCCTAATATTACCATTACATAATGGCTATTGCGGTCATTAGGACCTAAAATGTTGTTGAAATTCTTTTCTTGGTTTTAGCTTTAATTTTTTCTTAAAAAATAACTATCTTACTCAATAACCATTGTGTAAGATTTATTGTGTGGGAGTGCTGCAGTTGTTTTTCTATTTTTAGATATGTTTTTATGAAAAGGGTTTTAACTTTAAACTGGCATTTAAATAGTAGTTTACAATTTTAAAGAGATTAACATTCAAAGATCAATGTTGTTATGTAGTTGATGATTTATTGCAACTCTTTTAAATTATCTCCCAAATATTTTTTTAGTATATTTTCAGCTTTGGACTTTCAACAAACTAACCCTTAAGCTTACATGCTGGACGGTGAGCTTTGATGCTATAATAGTTAAGGCTATTATAGCCATGACGAAGAAGTCAAATTGATAGTAAAAATATACAGACATAATCCCCCAAAACTTATAGTGAAACTCTAGTTCACTTGGTGTAATTGGATGACATTTTCAGTTAGTGTTTTACACAGTTTTTTCCTCATCTGTATAATTTTAACTAAAATTGGATGGCATTCCTTAGAGAACTGTATAATTTTAACTAAAACTTCTGTTGTCCAAACCATTCATATCAGCCATCACCCTTGTGTGGAACTGCACTGGATGGACATTGCTTGTAGGTAATAACTTAGGGATGTTTCATCATTTAGATGAAATTAATTACTTATTCCTTTTGACATTTTAATAGCGATTAGTCAGATGTTGCAGTATTGGTCAGCTGTCATGTTTAGGGGTATGATGCAAAGGCAATCCCAGCTCATTTGTAGTAGAGGGCATTGGAGTGAAGCAAGACTTGAAAGTTATAGATTTGGAGAGGTTGTTGTTAACCAGGCTAGATGCTCTACATATTGTCACAGGTGTAAGGAATGGCAATGTTGTTCTGACAAAAATTCCACGATGCATGTAATTCCTTGTGAATGAAGCCTTAAAAGTTATAAATTTAGAGAGGGTGTTTTTAACCAGGCTAGAAGCATGTGTTGTCCCAGGTGTACGGGTTAAAGGGATGCGACCTTCTCGCAGAAATTCCAAGATGCATGAAATTCCCTTATTGTGTGAATCTGTCTGCTGCTTTCTTTCATAATAGAGTTGGAAATGGGAACAATGTTTTGACATAGAAGTCTCTCAAACACAAGGAGATGCTGCTGCTGGATGTCACGGTTTTGGGGTGCCATAATCATTCTCTCAGGAACAAGAACAATCAAGGGCACTGCCTTCCTTCAGCTTTCCGAGGTGGGGGATGAAGATTGTTCATGGGGTTATAACAAGAGCAAGACTTTAATAGGTTGTTTTGAAAGAAAGATTAACTTTAACTGAAAACTGAGTTGCACTTGAAGATAAAATATTCTGTGAACGTGAATATACATGAATAGAGATACAGTATGAACTGATGTATACAACTTAAGAGTGTCTAAATGTCAGTTGGAAGGAGAAGTGAAGCTTACACATTGCTTGATTAGGTCCTTTGAGGACACTGTTCTCCATGTCTCTGTCCAGTGGAATCTCAGAATAGAAACAAAACAATGTTTTCCAATTGGGTTTCAAAGACCTTTTTTCTGAACCTTTCACTAATTGATTGACCAAGGTTCCAAAGTTTCTACAGGCTGTCTTGACAAAAAGATGTTATAGATAGCTGTACCTTTTCATATTATGCTCACCGTGTTAATGCTGGACTTCATGGAAGTGCAGCAAAGGGGACTTGTGAGCAAGTATAAGATGCCATATTTTTGTTTAAGTTTGTTGGGTTTGATGGTCGATGCTACAGCTAATCTGTGTAAGCATATAAATTTTGCTGAAACTAGCAAATCTGGTACATTCTGTCGGCTGGTTAATGGTGCAATTATAGCTGATTGTATAACTTCAGTTAAATGCAAGGAATGCCTCAAAAGAGAGATCACATGCAAATTTACAAACATTTGCAGTCAAGTAGTCCAAGTGGGTTATTATTATGCACATATTAGCGATCTAACTACATTTGAGCTTCTGAAGGCAATAATCCTCCAAACTTATCAACAGAGAACCATGCGGACAAACTCTTTTACTTGTGTAGTTAGTCCTATATCTGGCTTCTAATCTGTAGACCAAAATTTTGTTACTCATCAAGATGAGTGTATGTATCCTGGTTGGTGCTTCAATTTCATCATGATACTGTAGCATATCATTTTTGTGGATTGGGTTGTTAGGCCTCAGATTATGATTCAGACAAATGCTTACCAACATAACTTCTACTGGAAGCAGAAATTAGCATCATAGAGAAGACAAAATGGGTATTTTCATTGTCAAAGTAGTAAGATAAGGCTGTAGATTTGAGTGAATTGCCGATACAAAGGGAGTTGAAATACAGTTTGTAGTTGTTTAAAAGAGGTTTACTTTTTTGCAAATCTTTGTTCACTGGAATTTTTAGCACTTGTTGAGGAATATGCGTTAGAATTGTAATTCACTTTAATGCACTTGTTTACCTTAATTGTGAAACTTTAGGTATGCTTTCTTTTTCCTGTATTTTGTAATGGGCATAAGCATACACATGTCAAGAAACAAAAGGTACACAAGCCACTCCCTATCAGTTACCTGGTTCAGTATATTGTTGCATCAATATTGCTATAGTAGACATGTTTAGACATAATTACATTGTTTCCTTCATATGAAAGGATTTATTCTGTCATGCAGGCCAAGGATCATTAAAGTTTAAATTCGTAGTGGATTCACATATCCAAAAATTGCACTCTCAAAGATATTTAATTGTACAGGATAGTCATTCCTTTAATAAGGATCTTCATAGTGGTGAAGAATCTGCAAGAGAGTCCAAAGCATGCAAAACTGAAAAGGATGAGGATTGTCATCCGCAGTGTGTGCTTAACACAGAGGCATCATTCCCTCTACTCCAGTATAAGAGGAGAAAGTTGGGCAATGATACAGGGTCTAATCGCTCAAATGCTTCAAAGGATTCAATAATGACATTGCAGGATCTTGGGTCATCTTCAACTACTACTGCAGCAACGATTGCAACAACTGCAGCAACAAGAACAGCAATATCTGCATTATTGGAATTTTCTCTAATGGAATCAATTGAGCGCCAAGCTCCTCAGACTCCTTCTAGACCTAAAATTGGTCCTGCTACGCTTAATTCAACAGTGCCTCCTGGCTGCATGAAATTTATTGAGGATTTGCAGAATCAAATTCACAAGATTTCTGTTGAGAAAGAGTCAATGAGGCTGGAAATGATGAGTGCTCAAGCAATGATAAGCATTCTTCAGTCTCGTATTGATCTTCTGAGCAAGGAAAATTCGGAGTTCAAAAGAACCATCCAAGATTCGGCTGACAGAAAATGAGGAATGAAGGAGCATGTGCAGTTATTTACTTCAGACCCTATACAGACGTTTTCAACTGTCAAGTCGAAACGACTGAGGGTGAAATCATAATTAGGATAGTATAGTTTGTTGTATGGAAGTCTAATCAAAACTTTGGATTTTGTTATTATGTAGTTGGCAAGTTAGTATAGGATTTTTTAATGCCATTTGAATTAAAAAATGCACCTTAAATATTTCAAAGAAAAATAGATACTGTTTTTAAAAAATATTCATTTTTGCATATACATGTAGATGACATACTTGTTTGCTGAGATAATACTCCACAACATATTATTCATCTACATACATTTGCGGATATTCGTAAAAAACATGGATTATTTTATTTTTTAAAGAAAGCAAAAAATTTTCAAACAAAAATTGATTTCCTTGGAATAGAAATCGATGGAAAAGGTATTAAATTACAATCTCATATTATTCAAAAGATATTTCAATTTTTTGATAAATTAAATGATAAAAAATAAGTTTAAAGTTTTTTAAGCATTTTAAATTATGCTTCTCAATTTTTTGCGGAACTGCCCGTGTATATGTAAAATAAAAAAAAAGATAATCAAATATACTTTAATCGTTGAAAACTATCTATCATATCAGTAATTAATTGAAGTCGTGTTAGATCTTCAGGAGTTAAAATATTTGTAGTGCTTATAAAATCACCAATGGCATTAAATAAAGCAGCAATAATTTCATCGATCTCAAAATTAGTAGATAAATCTAATCCAAATAATTCTTGAAGAAATTTGTCAATAAAATAAGATCCCATGAAAGCAATTATAAGATACAATATTGTGCAAATAATTCAAATAATCATCCAAAAAGAAAGGTCCAATATGTTTTTGTAAATTTTTACAATAGTTTGACCGAATTTATTCTGAGTATTCGTCGAGACTTTTAACAAATATTTTAGACCCAACCCTTGCAGATAACTTCCATTGACATTCCTTAAGAGCAAATGAGTACAGAAGAATTATTCCCTAAATCCTCTACAATTTTGGGATAAAAATAAAATAGAAACTAGTTGTTCAATACTTGAGTTGTAGAAGGGTGAGTTATCTTGACGATAGAAACTTGTGATAGTTAATTTTTTTGAACTCATAATTCAAAAGCTAATAAAAGGTATGAAATATTTGATAAATGATTTTATATTTTCAAATGACTAGTAAGTAGTAACATAGTTTGTTCTTATAATGGAAGAGACGTTCTTAACCACTAGAACATCTTAATATACTCAATTAGCCTCTTGCCATTTTCCATATATCCATTTCATCCTTTAATAGCAAATTAATAAACGTACCCTTTACCGTGTAAGTAACATTTACTTACTTAGTATGTTCTGTACAAAAACCTTTACAGTTGTGTAAATTTCACACAGGTTTACTAACATATGTTCCTTGATTCCAAATAAGATTGGAATCCTAAGAAAGTATATGGCATTGATTCATTTAACTAAATTTATATTATCTTAACCAACATAATTTATTCTAAATTACATATTGAAAAAAATATATATTGATTGTGTTATGAAAAAGAAGAATAACCCATTTGTGCAAAAGGTAAACAAGTTGATTGTACTACTTAGGAATCCAAGGTGAAGACATAATAAAGTAACCAATTCAATCATAATCAATAAAAGTTTACAAGAATTCATATCAATTCACTTATTTGAAAATTAAAATTCAGATATAAAATAAAAATCTAGATTGACAGCATACAAACTGTAAGCTTCTTTGTAATCTGTATTAGTAATAGTATTATATTATGCAAACTCTTCATGGAAGAAAAGAGATTCTAGTTATTGCTCGAATATCTCTTCTTGACACTACCAACGCAACATACCAAAATGCTTTGATTTTTACCTTATTGACCACTCTTAACAAAGGAAGTGTCATTCTTACAATTACTCCAAATTTTAACAACAGACTGGATAATCCCACCTTATTTGAAAGATTACAAGTCCAAGTCCAAATTGCTAATGCTGAACAATATCCTATAGCAGTCATGGCCATCTTGCATCATCAAATGGTCTATCGTTTACAAAATCATGTTGTCGATCTCAATTTTCCCAACTCAACTCCTAATGTTTTTTATATGGTAGCAGATCGAGCCCGTGATCAAAATAATATCATCCAGATGCCAAACAGTTGGCACCAATGGAGTTAGAAAAAATGATGCTTATAAAATGGATCACCAATTACCAAAAGGTGTTTCATGCTCTTCACAAGCATCCCATCCATACAACTACTCCATCAATTCTCAACACATTAAAGGATGAATTTGTTAAATCCATCTATACCAAACCCAATAAAAACCAGCTTGGATCATCTGACACATTTGGACTAATTTTGATATTGCAACTAGTCCTATCACACAAAGAAGGAAAAAGTGAACCTCTAATTCACTATGTCATGATGGCCAACCTGTGTACATCAATCCATTATCGAGCACACTTTATGTAGGATGTGGATCCATCCATGTGTGAGCTAGATTGTGAGATATGTCTAACACTAAACTATGATGGATCAGATACCAAGGATGAGGCTTATGTTTGAAAGAGATAGGTAAAACTCCAATGCAAAGGAAGGCAACAATTTAGAGAAATTCATCGCTGTCAACCTTCCCAACAACTTCATCCTAGGCATGACGATCATGATCCAGATTCAAGGCCATGGTTGGGCTTAAAAACCCAATTCATGAGCTACTCAAAGTTGTTGTAAAGGAACATTACTCCTTCAAGATCTAATCTCTAACAAACCTGAGCAATGTTATGAATTCAGTACCGGTACCGGTTTCGGATTGAGTTTTGGAACGGTACTGTACCGGTTTCGGTCAATATTGGGTTCCGTTTTGGACAATTTTTTAAAATTATGAAATGGTCCCTAAATTTTATAAATTTGTAAAATAGTCCATCAGTATATTTTACAGTATACTGTATAAATTTACATCAACCTATTTCCTATTTTCAACAATCATAATAAAAAAATAAATAACAACAATTTATTTATTTTTATTAACATAAAAATTAACAT
>JANIMX020000551.1:3674636-3693496 GCA_024582655.2 Erythroxylum kunthianum
ACAGGGTTGAGGCTAACGGCTTCAATCTTCACCAAAATTTCATCTTTCTTCGCGATGGGGACCGGAATTTGAACATGCTGCATGCAAGCAAAATTACCAGCTAGCTACATGAGCTTGTTATATATGTATAGATAAGGCACCACAATGGAACCAAATGACACGACTTCTCTCCGGGTGGTAAACCATGAACTAAGTCATCCATTAAAGTAACACACTATATGAAAATACACCAACAAGAACACGAAAAATCAAAATGGTATGAACCATCTTTGGTCATCAAAGGGAAAACTTTTATGCAAGTACAGACCTTCAGGGCAGCTGCCCCTCCGCCATATTTATCATACATGAGCGCATGCATGAGCTTCGTTGCCATATCCCGTGAAAGAAGAAGACAGAAGACAGAAGATTGAAGAAAGAAGCACAAAGAAGACAGAAGATAGAAGGACAAAGCAGACAGAATATGGGAAGCGTTAGAAAGAATGGCTGAAAAGAGAGAAGTATGCCGCACGCGTTAGTCCTTTCCGTATTTTGTCAGTGAGATAGGTCCATTAGACTTTTCCAAGAATTGCAGCGTTGAATTAGCAACGAGGATGGTCGTTTGATGTTAGTTTGATATTTTTAAGTAAAACTACAACATACTTTATAATATTAGCATTTTGGTTGGTTTTTATCAAATTGGATCATGTAGTTGTTGGTACCATTTTTCATTTTATTTTTGTGCCTGTAAATATTATTTTGTAATAAATAATATAATTATCCTTGGAATCAACTGAATACAAAACTAACAGAAATTTCAAAGTTCATTATGATATTATTTGTAATACCCAAATTAAGACTGATTCAATTGCAATTTTAATATATAAAAGTAATTAACAAAAAAAATTATAAACATTTTCTCTTTTTTTTTTTGGCTGATGTGAATTTTTTCTAATCATTTACTTCCAAATCACACCCCATACCTTAAATCACATTAGTAAAAGCTCAAACTGCAAATAAAGCAAACACATTATTATCATATCACCTCTTCATAAAAATATAGAAATTTTACAAACACTCGTCACATTCACAATAATAATTTCAGGGCTCCACAATTATCTTCCCAGTAGCATGACCACTAATGCTCTTACCCCAAGCATCTATAGCCTTGCTTAACGGATGCTTCGAGTCAATAATGGTCTTCAGCTTTCCCTCCTTAACCAGTTTAACAAGATAATCCAGGTTCTCGCCTTTAGGAATTAAGAGCAGTGGCACAAGCTGCTTCTTTGAAAATGTGAGTTTCTTCACCATAAATGTCATTATGGCGCTTGGTCCTGGTGTGATATCTATAACCTTCCCATTTTCATTCAAGTTAGGCTCAAAGGTTTTCCAAGGAATGTTTGTCGTACAGTGGATCACTGCATCATACTTTCGGCCCGATGGGCTCTTAAGAGATGCCCCATCAGGGGTCTTGTAGTCGAGAACTTCGTCAGCCCCTAAACTCTTTACAAGTTCAATGTTGCGAGCTCCACATGTGGCAGTCACATGTGTGTTCCCAAGTTTAGCCAGTTGAACTGCATAGTGTCCCACACCACCTGAAGCAGCAGTGATGAGGATGTTTTTTTGCTTGCCACTTCCATCAAGCTTGACTTCTGCAGATTCAGTGATGGCCTTGAGAGCCGTCAGACCAGCAACTGGCAAGGCTGCACCTTCAGCCGCTGAAACTTCAGATGGCCTTTGAACAGTCAAGCTCTCCTTTGCCACAGCATACTCAGCTAGTCCACCTCCTTCCTGCCAGTAGAATTACACCGGATAATTGATCACAATATAAGAAAAAGAAACACAGCCATCATGTTCCTACAGCAACCTAGAACAAATAGCTATAGTCAAAGCTATACAGCACTTTGTGATACCAATGACAAGGGGAAGATCTTTAAACTTAGGTTCTGATATTTCTCCCAGAGACAAAAATGATGATCGTAAAGAGATCTCTTTCCTTTGTTCAGTTGTTACATTCCAACTTGTTTTCTTGCGACTGAAGAGAATAACAGTGTGAATTGAGTTAAAGCTCATTGGAAAGAGATCACATTTTTTTATATCAATTCAAGTTGCTGATAAGCAAATCTGAGAATAGAGATACAGTGTAATGGCTCTCTGATTATTGAACAAGAAAACTGTTCAGTCATTTGACAATGATCAACCCCGGAAAATTAATCTTAATGTTCTTTATTAATGTTATCAATAGTGTAATCCATCATCTAGCTCACTCTGTCTTTCACCCACAACCAATGACTAAATTCAGCTCTAGCATCTGTTATGATTGTTTTTTTTAATCATGATCCCTAGGTATAATCTAGAGTTTGTGCTTTGCTAACTGTGAACCTTTTAGACGAACAAAAAAATCAATTCATCAATGTGATGAAATGAGGCAAGGTCCCAAAGGACTGCTTTACCACTTACAAAGTGGCTAAGAATTGCTACCACCTTGTCACCAACTTTGAAATTGTTAACTGCCGGTCCAACCTCCAGTACCTCTCCTGCTACGTCAGTACCTGTTGCAAGGATAGAGAATTTCTGGTCAAATGACTTGAGAACAGAAACTAAATGAATTATGGAGAAATCAGGACAAATTCTGCACCAAGTTAAAGATTATGTAGCGAGATCTTAAAAACGGTTTACAATGAAGAAATAAATAATGTCAACAAATCATTAAAAGAATGCCCAAAGCATGATCCACCTTCAGTGATGCTTTGGTTTCAGGAAATGAAGCTTCATGAGACAATTTTAGTTTTTTTTTATGTTTGAGGGTCTTGAACCGAAATCAATACAACATGGAGAGGGGATTTGTATGGTATGAGCCAAAGCTCAGTGCTTTGAAGAACAACTTGTCTGGCATTATATGAGTCGCTTGTGTTTTTGCACTTGCCTATCTAAGTGAAAATTTGGTCATTAGAAACTCTTACTCTTCAACTGTATAAGTAGTTTGTAAGTTCATTTGCCTATTTAACTTAAAATTTTAGTCATGTTTCACAATCGCTGATTCAGGGAACTGAAAAGGCATTATGATTAGTTAACATCCACCCAAACAAAACCATGCCATATAGGATCTCTCGAGAATACAGACAAAGGACAGTAAACAGATGTATTCGCAAAAACTAGTGCTCCAACAGATAGAGCACATCACCAACAAATTAAATAAAAACTAAACAAACGCTAATAGGAGATATTAGTGGACACCAACATGTTTAAGGTTGAGTACAAATCAACTTTCAGGATCTGGCATAGCATACGTTTCAAACATCCTCTATTACAGACAGAATGCCTTCCAGCTATAAAAACAATTTAGGCACTTGATATATCAGGGGTAGAAAAACATTGTTAGCAACACCTAAGAAGAAAGGCAGATCATAAGAAAAGAAAAAAAAAACTAGTAAAGACATACTCATCCGCAATGGAAAAAATGTTAGTAACTTGATCGTGACAAAGGTAGCTCAGTGACTTTGCCCACAGCAACTGTTTTACCTGTAATAGGCAGTGTTATGGCAACAACACGATTAACAGAGACCCACAAATCCCAGTTTTGAAACAAAGGATAAGACTACGGCTACCGGTGCACCCACCAAGTAAAATGAGTGATAGGAGCAGATATTCATCGACAAAAATAAAATTGAAGAAAGAAAGGAAGTATATTGACAAAAAAAAAATTGAATAAGAAAGAAAGGAAGAAAATTACCATTGCTACTTCTTGGTTTCGGTTGTTTCCATGGTGGGCTGAAGGGATTAGTTTGTGGAGAGCTGGGAGACGTTGCTAGGTCTCACGTAAGAGAAAGGTAGTCGACGCTCACGTTTGTGGGAGAAAGCTTAAGAGGAATGTATAATATTTTTACTTGCAAGAGAAAATAGTAGGAGCAGCGGCAAACTCGGGCCAAATAACACAGAAATTATTCCCATTCCTCTGGATTATGAGAGGAATGGAGGATTGCCGGAAATGGAGGAATGAAAGTATTACCTATGTTATTACCAAACATAACTTTTGATTCCATACCCATATATATATTTTTTATACCCACTAAACAAGCATACCCTTAGTGTTTACTTCCTTTTCTAATTTTTAGGATATTAGACAATTGTTTTTCATTATTTTTATTTATTGACTTTATGAAAGGCTCAATAAAAGGATGAGTCAAATTTGTCACTCTGATATTATTTTATTTTTATAAAATAAAGTGGGTCTAACAAAAATTTTAAATTTGGAGAATTTATTTACAAAAAAAAGTTAAATGTATTCAAAACGGATAGGTTTGGGCTTTGAACAGAAAAATGAAAACGAAAACAAAAGGACCGAATATATCAGTCATTGGGCTTAGGTCTGTAATAGGCCGAAGAGTAGACCCATTGTCGCTACTAAACTCAACCAAAATGGTAAAAGGGCAAAAAAAATAAACACAGGAAAACAGATCTTAAATTTCAAAATCCCTTCCCCGGGACACCCATACCACGCCGTCCATTCCCATCTTCGAACATCTAACCGTCCAAGTCATCAATCCGCGCCACTCTGAATTAGCCAATCACCTATCACACCTATACTGGATATAAACAAATCAAAGCCTATTCCACAAACAAAAGCCTTACTCCCAATTTTAGGTGCATTCTAGTTCTTACGCTCCCTTCTCTCCTTGTCAGAAAAATTCCCCCTATGGCGCCAAAGCCAGAGAAGAAGCCAGCTGAGAAGAAGCCAGTGGCGGCGGAAAAGGCTCCAGCGGAGAAGAAACCGCGTGGGGAGAAGAAGCTCCCTAAAGAAGGCGGCGCGGATAAGAAGAAGAAGAAGGCGAAGAAGAGCGTAGAGACGTACAAGATATACATATTCAAGGTATTGAAGCAGGTGCACCCTGATATTGGCATTTCCAGCAAAGCCATGGGGATCATGAACAGCTTCATAAACGACATCTTTGAGAAGCTCGCTCAGGAAGCTTCTAGACTTGCCAGGTACAACAAGAAGCCCACCATCACCTCCCGGGAGATTCAGACCGCGGTCAGGCTTGTGCTGCCCGGCGAGCTTGCTAAGCACGCTGTCTCTGAGGGTACAAAGGCGGTTACGAAGTTTACGAGTTCTTAGAGTTAGGGTTTGTGATTGTGTTTGTTCTTTAGGTGGGTTGGGTAGTGGACTGGGAGAACTTATGGGGGATGTAGATACTGATGTGGGTTAAAAGTGAAATTATCAGTTAAATTTGGATATGTTAATCTTGGTTTTCCGATGTTTGGTGTTGCTAAGCCTAAGCGTGATGTATGGTTGCGTAGTGTAAGGTACTTAGAGATCAAGTTTATATGTAGGAAACTATTTTCACTTGTTCTGCAATCCTAATGGCTGTCTTTACAAGTGTATTTAATTCAATTAATATATCTAAGTCTAACACGCGCCTTAGAGCCCTTAGACGGGCCCACCGCTTTGAAATGAATCCAATTTCCCTCTTAGCCTTATCTATTATCTTGGAGAACACGGTCAGCAGTGGTGCTTAGATTTCTTTTATTATTGCCAGTAAAATGCTACTCAACTGCTCTACTTCTAATACTATAGGAGGCTTCAACACCCTTTGCATCCAATCTGCCTTCTATCGATCTCCAACTCCAAGGCTTTCGCTTCGAGCTTCCGCTACTTCGCCTCCCAAAGCGCGATTCGTAGCGCGTCGTCAGGAGACTGTTTCCGTCAGGCAACTCGGACGCCCTATAAGTAATGTTAGCAACATAAAGTTGATTTTTTTCTATAATTTTTTTGAAGAAATTATTGTGCGGGGTTGGTGTTTTGGGATATTTTATAGGATGTTTTGGTTGCAGTTGAGTACATGAGCTTGCCAGCGAGCCAATACTCTGTCTTAGATGCGGAAAGGATAGAGAGAGTGGACGACAACACGTTTAGGTGTCATGTGTACACGTTCAAGTTCTTTGCCTTTGAGGTTTGCCCTGTTTTGCTTGTTAAAGTTGAAGAGCAACCCAATGGTTGTTGCATTAAGCTCTTGTCTTGCAAGGTAATTTCCATCTAAGCAAACTTACTTTTAAAGATCATCTGTTCGATTTTATTGACTTTGGGCACCTGGCAGCTTGAGGGTTCGCCTATTGTGTCGGCACAGAATGTCAAATTTGATGGTAAGGTCCTTATTAGGTTCTGTAATAAATCTTGATATTTTGCATTACACATCGGATTTTTTGGTTTCTTTAGTCCGTATATTAGGATATCAATTTATATAATTGTATATAGGAGTTTAGGACTTCAAGTACTTTGTCTTATGGCATGTTGATTTCACTTCCTCACAGCACATGCCATAGTACTTATGCTTGGCTTGGATCTTGTGGAAACAAAAATGTTAAGAGTTGTGTATGAGACCAATTGTACAGAACTGCTTATTTGTGATGAAAAGGATGAAATTAAGTACTTTCTATCATGAAGGATGTGAGCTATTGAATTTGGTTTTTTAGTATGCCAGATACTTTGGGTTATGCTTTGACACTGAATTTGTATGGAAATGCAGTGTTAGGCCTATCTCGCAGGTGTATAGGAGAAAAGGAAAGAGGAGTGTTGTGGGTAGGATGAGAGAAGAAATGGGGCCCAAAGATGATCATGTGGGGGTGCTGGAGGCAGTTAAGGTGGAATTGCAAAATGGGCAAGAGAAAGAGGGAGTTGTAACTAAATGGACAGATGGCATGCCAGGAGAGGGGGAACAGATGTGGGAATCATGAATAGGGGTAAAGGAATGACTATATGGGGAGGGGGGGCTAACCGTAGAGGGGAGTTTTTGCCATATGGAGTATTGGGTTGTGTAGAGAGTAAGGAGCTGGTCCTTCTCTCGGGTTACTGGTCCTTTTTTTACTGTTATTTCTGCACTTCCTACATTTGTAAGAGGATATCTCCTCGGATTCAGTCAATTAAAGAATTATATTCAGTGTTCAGTCCATCTTTCTGAGTGTGTTCATAACATGCAGCTTCTATGGTAAATCAAATATCTTGCAGTGGCGACCAAGTGAACTCATCAGTTCAACAACTTACCTCAGATGCAATCATTGAAGTACTTGCTAGACTCTGTTGATGTCATTTAACCAACAATCATCACATACTTATTCTTGAAAGTGACCACTATCTTTACATTAATTTTCATTTTTCTATATGAAACCAGGTTAGCATTGATGTTCCTTTTGCATTTCGACCCATTCCAGTTGAAGCAATAGAATCAACTGGGACTAAAATACTCGAACAAATACTTGGCCTTATGCTTCCCCGCTTTATGGCCCAGGTTAGTGGAGACTTCTGTGTTGGAACAAATCAAATATGCAACTTTGTTTTTTTTTTATCCGCATGGACCATATCTTGTCCACATGTGATCATATTTTATATATAAGTTTGCAGTTTTCTATTCTTCCTGTTAGCAACTAGCTCCTACATCCACTTATACTTTTAGAATCAGACACTTCATTTGTTTTTCCAAATATAGATATGTTATTCTCTGTCGAATATTGCTTTTTGCAAGTTTAGGAGTAGATTGTACTAAGCTATGTGACTATGTCCCATACTCTAATCTCCTTTTATTATTTCTTATTGTCACTTACCATTTACCCTTTTCCTTCTTTTGCCTTTTTTGGACCCTCATTGTTTAAAAGGCCTCCTTTTTAAAGAGTGTCTAGGAAATTTTATGAGATTCATATGGTGGCTCTCCACTTTGAAAAGAAATGCAATAAGAAAATGCAAAAGAGGCTTTCTTAATTGACTGTTATCATTCGACAAACAACAGATGATATACGATAGCAAGCAGGAGGGGATTTTGATAACATAAGTCTTTGGTAGTATTCAGAGAGCAATCCTGTTACAAAAGATACACTTCTCTCATCTTATATTGATTAAAAAAATCAATGCATTTTAGTGCTTACTTCCTTGTTCACTCGAGTCTTGCATTCTAGCCATTTCTGGCAGTTGCATTGCCAATTCTTCTACTAAGGGGCAATCTTAACTTCAAAATTCTTTAAGAGTTTTATCTATATTTGAGTGTAAGTATAAAAACATCCTCATGCTAATTTTGGCATGATGATGTGATTCAGTCTCTTAATATGCCTAAGATGAGCATTCAATTCACTTCTTGAAGGATCTTGTGTTGCTATGACTAGTCAAAAGCATCCTTATTTCAATCACTTAAAATTTTTGGATTTGTTAATTGTTGCAGAAGAGTGAGAAGTAGAGAAATTAACAGTAACAACAAAATAAAAACTAGAATGTTGTCATAGGAAGAAATGAAATGTAGAGCATTGTGTCATTTTCCTTTTTAAATAGACTATATACATGGCTAGAGATCATTGTCACCAACTTATGTTTGTTATAAGTAGTCTTTGTGATGACTTGAGCATCCAATAACAAAAAACAATTTCTATTTATCCCCCTATTCTTGAACGTGTTTTGAAATTTTGAACACAACATTTGGTATTAGAGCCTTTGATCCTCGACTTGTGTAATTATAATAGCAAAAAGTACTAGGGGATAAGAGTCGCAAAAGTTGGAGGAAAATGTTAAGGCTCTCACTGAACCACAAGCAAATAGCGAAAAATTGTTGATGGATAATCAAAACCAAACAAAAGGGCAAGAGTGTGAGTTGAATGAGTTTAAGGCAAAGTTCAACCAATTTATGCAGAGGTTCAGGATAGGAACGACTTAGCAACAATGGCGAAGGAAAATTCAGGTACTATAATTAAAGCTTCTTTTGAGAATGATAGTTATGTGGGTCCTACAAGGTTTAGTAAGATAGATATTTTAGTATTTGAAGGCATAAATGTCAAGGGATAGGTATATAAGTTTGAGCAATTTTTTGTATTGGATCATAACCCAATTGATTTGAAGGTGGGTATGGTTGTCATGCATCTTGAAGGGATGACCCAATCATGGCACCAACTATTTGAAGAATAGACTTACATAGGAACATTTGGGTTGAAGAGAGTTTGTAATGTCACTTACTCATGGTTTGATGAAGAAATATTCGAAGATCTGTTTGGTGACATAAAAAATTTGGAATAGGAAGGATCAATGTAAAATTATTGCAATAAGTTTGATTGATATTCAAATATGTTATCACTGCTAGAGTCCCTATCCTATTGGATTCTTCTTGAAGGGGTTGAAACCTAAGCTAGAATTAATCGTGAAGTTCCTGAGTTCAAAGACACTTTAGCAAGCATATGTGCTTGCTAGGTAATAGGAGGTAGTGTTGGCATCTCACAATTTTGATGTGGAGATTAAATCACCACATAATGTTGGAGTTCCAATATGTGGTTCACCAATCATAATAATCAATCAAGGGCAACATGTAGCTATAAACAATAACCCTAATGGGATATTACCTGCTCCTGGTAATCAAAATAATAGGTCATAGAGAACAATTAGTAGTAAGAAGTTTGATGAGAAAAGGTTGAAGGACTTATGTTTTTGGTGCAATGAAAGGTATTTCCTTGAGCATAAATCTAAGTAGTAGTAGTTTAACCTTTATATGATTGATAGAGTTGAACCAATGCATGAAGAGGAGTATACATTGCCTGAGAGAAATGGGAAGCAAGTAATTCCCATTGTATCATTGCAAGCCATAATAGGAGTAATTGATAAAGAGGAGTATAGACAAATGAGAGTGATTGGGTTCATAGAAAGAAGTCTTTCCATATTTTGTTTGTTAACAATGGAAATACATACAACTTCATAGTTATATTGAGAGAGATAAAACAGAGAGGGAGAAATTAGAGAGAGGAACTAATTGGATACAGTCATTTTCATAATGGCTACTTATAACAAACATAAGTTGATGGCCAATGATATCTAGTCATGTATACAGTCTATTTGAAAAGGAAAAATGATAAATTGCGATATGTTTCATCTATTCCTATGACATTGTTCTAGTTTATTTTGACTTCCTCGCTTCTAATTCTTCTGGAACAAAGCCTTCTTTTCGAAATCTTGTCCACAAGGTTTGCTTCCAAGAATCTCCGTTGCAAGTCAAAACGGAATTTCCATGTTGCATTCTCTTTAGATCCAGAAACCCACTGGATCAAGAATAGAGTTGTTAGTTTATTGTGGTACCTAACCATTCTTTTGCTGAAGTTAGTACAAGAATTGATGAACCAGTGGTTTATTCAGCATAAAATCTGTCCATATGCCTCACCTGTGGTCCTAGTCAAGAAGAAAGACAACTCCTAGAGAATGTGCATGGGTTGTAGGGAGTAATACGCATTCGGTTGTTCCCAATTCCATTGATTGAGGATTTGCTTAATGAACTCCATGATTTTAGTTGGTACTCCAAACCCTGAGGATATCCCTATAACCTTTAAAACTCATGAGAGCCATTATGATTTTTTAGTTATTCCTTTTGATTTAACCAATGCTCACTCAACCTTCTAAAGTATGATGAATGAAATCTTTAAGCTCTTTCTCAGGGAATTCATTAGCGTATTCTTTGGTGATATTCTTATATACAATGCTTCCTTCTAACAACATTTGGGGCATCTCATAAATACTCTGAAGGTAGTTGAGGAGAATCAGTTATTGGTGAAGGGGAGTAAGTGCATTTTTTGGAGCAAGACAAGTGGGTCTCCATTTCAAGACTAGGAGTGCCAACACCTAGATCACTAAGGGGATTGAGAGGGTTCCTTGGTCTTATTGGGTACTACAGAAGATCCTTTAAGCATTATGGAGGAACTGCTATCCCTGAACTAAGCTACCAAAGAAAAATGCTTTACAAAATTGGGAGTGGCATGAAATGGAGCAACTTGCTTTTGATAACTTAGAAAGAGAAATCATAATTGTACCTGTGTTGGCTTCACCGAACTTCACACAAACGTTAACATTTGAAGTACTTGTCAATAGGGTTGGAATTGGAACAATATTTTAACAAAACTATCACATTACATTTTTCAGTAAGGCTTTAGCACCTAAGTATTTGGGATTTTCCAATTATGAGAAAGATGTTTTTAACTATTATTAAGGCAATTAAACACTTGCATCATTATTTGAGTGGGAGGCAATGTTAGGTTAGAAATGATCATAAGAGTCCAATATACTTACTGGAACAGAATGTGACAATACCCTTCTAGAAAACTTGGCTACCTAAGTTGTTTTTGTTATGATTTTAAGGTGTTTATGTAGGAGTGGTAAGGAGAATGTAGCGGTTGACTCCTTGTCAAGGGTTTTTAATGTTGAGCTACTAAACTATCTTTTAAGTGTATACTAGTGTAATAGATGAAATAAAGGAGAGTTGGCTCAAAGATCCTTCAGTATAAGATCTTATTGAAAAGCTAAAAAAAGGAATGGTGCATTGAATACCTAATGAATGGAAGGATGAATTGCTTAGATGGAAAGGGAGGTTCATTGTGGAAGTTGACGTTATTTAAGGAACAAATTTATTTCCATGGGCCGTGATGGAGCTGAGGGAGGTCATTCAGAAGTGTTGGCTACTGTTAAGAGATTATAAAACTTGTTTTATTAGAAGAAGTTAGCTAAGGATGTTAGGAATTATATTAAGCAGTGCTTGATATGTTGAACGAACAAATACAGTTCCTTAACCTATCTATGATTACTGCAATCATTGCCCATGTTTGAAGGATGTTGGACAGAGAAAGTATGTACCTTATTGAAGGATTGCCTATATCTAGAAGGAAGAAAGTTATATTGGTGGTTATAGATAAGTTTAGTAAATATTCACATTTTATCACACTAAAACATCTTTATTCGGCACCAGAAATAACACAGGTGTTCGTTAATAATATCTTTAGATGGCACGGGATTCCAAAGCAATTATGAGTGATAGGAATCCATTATTCTCAGTATATTTTGGCAGGAGGCGTTCCAGGTTCAAGGGGTGAGTTTACAATTGTCCACAGCATACCACCTTCAATTTGGTGGTCAAACAAAGGTTGTGAACAAGATATTAAATACCTATTTGAGGTGCTCATGTGGTGATTCCCCTAACAAATGTGCAGATTGTATTCTCTTAGTTGATTGATGGGACAACACTACCTACCATATAGCCATAAATTCAACACCTTTTGAAATTTAATATAGCTATCCACCTCCAGTGTTTGTGCCCTATTTCGCTGGAGATTCTTAGGTTGTGGCACAATCATTGCTTGATAGAGAGAGTATTGCAGATTGTTAAGTTTGACTTACGAAGGGTTCAACATCAGATAAAGTAACAGGTGGATAAATGGAGATTAGAAAGGGAATTCTCAGTTGGAGATTAGGTATTTGTGAAACTACAATTGACGCGAGCACGACTAGTTAGCTTGGTTCAATTACAAGAGTTGGAGTTGGTGAAGATTTGGAGGCAGAACACTCATCTTTGGCTGAATACAGATCCAACATGGATGTGGCTTAGAACTTGTCCAACTTCACAAAGTTATAGGACCTACAACATGCGGCACAGGTATGTCTTACACCATACCCATTTCATAAAGTTATAGGAAGATCCACGCTTTCAGTCACTGGTATGTCCCAAATTGTGTCAACTTTGCAAAGTTACAAAAAGATTCATGGTCATAAACATAAGCGTGTCCCAGATCGTGCTTGCTGGCATTAAATTTTTTGTAACCAATACAACTTGACCCACAATCGTTTCTTGAGTTGTGTCCACTCAAAATCGTAATTTTTTTTATGTTTGATATTTAAGACATATTTCTTTTTATTTGGAACAATTTTGGAGATCTTTGTTATTTGAGAGTTGTTAGGGCTTTTTTTAATTGTTCTTCATTGGACTTCCGAGTTTATTAAAGAATTCCTTTTTTATGGTGTTCAAACACGTGATGAATTTGATTCTTGATTCTTTATAATCTACTGGTCAATTCTTTTATACATTTGTTTTAGCTTTCTTGAGTTTGATTCAAACTTGTTTGTGGATTCTCTATGGTATATTCTTAGGTGGGTTCAAATCAACAATCCTGTAAGTAAGCATTCTCCTTAGCTCAAGATTAATCACAAGCTGTCACCCTTGTATTATGGACCTTATGAAATCATTAAGAGAGTGGAAACGGTAGTTTATAGGCCCCAACTTCCAATATAGACCTTAATTCGCCCCACCTTCCATGTATCTTGGCTAAAGGGACACATATTTAACCAAAAACTCTTGCATCTTTCAGCACAGGAAATCATTACCAAATAACGATTCTACATAGAAGAATGGTTAGGCACCACAATAAACCAGTAACTCTATTCTGATCTAGTGGTCTGATGGATCCGAAGAGAATACAACATAATAATTCCTCTTTGACTTGCCAAGGAGATTCTAAGAAGCAAACCTTGGGGACAAGGTCTTGGAAGGTTGAGGCATTGTTGAGGAAGGATGAAAAGTGGGGAAACTTATGGTAACAACAAAATAAAAACTAGAACGATGTTGTAAGAAGAGATGAAAGAAGTATCATATTCAATTTCATTTTTAAACAGATTGTATACTTGGCTAGAGATTATTGTCCACCAACTTCTCTTTGTTATAAGTAGTCACAACTCACAACGACTTGAGCATCCGACAAGTTGTGTTTCTCTCTCCTTTCTAGCTGGATTTCTGGAGGGGAATCCTCTCGAACTTGTTTTGAATTATGAACATAACATTAATTGTAATTGATAGATATATGAATCGTCTTCTTCTGCAGCTTGTAAAGGATTATCAAGCTTGGGCTTCTGGTGATGCATCAAGGCAGCCTCTTGGAACTGGTCAGATTTGAGATTTAGGGTATAGAAGTTGTGACTGCTGTATTATATTCGAATCATCTTAAAACTTTGTGATTTACATGCTTAGAAGATCATACTGGGTAATCAATTGTAGGAAAACTATAAAGATATATATTGCATGACTTGTCTTCAACATTGTATGTACATCAAGTAATTTACCCCTATTTCATCCTATAACTGGGTTTATTGGCATGCATGTTAATTAATCCAAGGTATCCCTCATCAACTTGTATTTTGACTGACCTTTCTATTGAAAATAGTTTCATGATGTTGTTCTCCTTTTTCGCATTCCAACGTTTGCACCATTATTTCTTGATTATGAGTTAGGACCCTTTTTGATATTGACGAGATTCTTGAACGCCAGAAAATACAAGGAAGATGGCGCAAAACATTTTAACCTAATCTTGAAACACCCCAATGTTTTCCCTGCTGGTCTAGCAAATTTAATACCGCAACTTTGTCTACCTACCCATTTAATTAAAAACTTATCATTGATCACAAAACGGTCCTTATTGTTTGCTTAATCTCAGAAATACATTTTATAGCGAAATTTATGGATTTTTTAATGTTAATAATTCTAAGAAGAAGAATTAACAGAAATTATAGTTTAATTATCCACAAAATGTTTAAAAATGTAACATTTAACTAATTATTGACCCATATAGATCCCCGATTTG
The DNA here is from genome assembly GCA_024582655.2 of Erythroxylum kunthianum. Classification (NCBI taxonomy): domain Eukaryota; kingdom Viridiplantae; phylum Streptophyta; class Magnoliopsida; order Malpighiales; family Erythroxylaceae; genus Erythroxylum; species Erythroxylum kunthianum. The sequence goes on from JANIMX020000551.1 coordinate 3,689,019, forward strand.
ATTCAAGTTAGTTACGAATCTACAGAAAAAGGAACAGTAGTTACATGGAACAAGATTAGCAGACTAGTTATGAGGATAGACCAATAGACCTAAGGTTACTAGTTTATTGATGTTTGGTTGCACCATAAAAGGCTCTGGTAATATAGTGTTAACTTTTTGTATGGAAAATCTATTGGTTAAAAGGGATAATTTAAGTTTCTACTTCACTTAACATTTTATTTTAAAATTGTTGACAAATAAAGTGTATTTAATAAAAATACATTCGTATCAAAAATAAATTTAAATACATTTTTTATAATGAAGTTTGATTAATTTGGGTGTGCCTACTTCCAAAGTTCAAAACAACTAATATACTATTAATTAATAACTTTTCACTTGATGAAGATTACAAATTCTTTTTTATATAGGCTAAGTATAATTAAGTAAAGTTAATTATAAATTCTAGTTAGTGCACTTCAACACAACTTGTCCTTTTACCAAACACAATCCAACTCAACCATGATTTTAGCAAGTCCTAGAATATTCTTAGGATTTGTACTATACCGAAAATGTATTTCTAGTTAAGGTTGTTTGTTGTAAGTACAATTTGGACCGCGATTGTGTCTCAGGTCATTATATCGCTGTCTTTTTCTAAAACATGACAAGACTCTGACATGTCCATGTTGTTAAACCATGGATCTACCTACTTCTCCGTATACTTGAACATAGTCTATAATACACAGTCTACAAAATCTCCTTCACCATACTAATATGTTTTTTAATAAATAGTAATATATTCAAAAACAAAAGGTTACAAGGCAAAATTAATCAACGAGGCCCTCAAAACAACAAAAATGAGACATATCTAAGTAGACAGTACTAGAGACAATAGTTCACCTAGAGGAGCACAGGCAAACCATATTACATAAGTTCAGGAGAGTTTCCAGATCCTCAACATGTTTTTACTCTTTAGATGCCTTTCTATGAATGTGAATAGATGTAGCCGTATACTCCTTTGAATAGAGATTTGTAATTGCTGAGGAGTATATGGCTATATCTATTCGCCTTCTAGGCTAAAGTATTGAATAGGACCCAAGCATCACCAGTAGATGCCATCTTCACCTACATGATCCAGAGGATGATATGCGACCATAATGAGGGGGGTTGTTGAAGTTCATACATTGCCATCATCTACACCCATATTGCATTGGAGAGGTTGCATGAAAAAATAAGTGATCGAGAGATTTAGCCTCCTGTTTACACAAAATGCACCAGTTGGGAAGCAACAAGTGTTTGCCTATGCGATCTACAGTGGGAAGTTTCTTCCGGATAGCAAGCCATAAAAGGAGAGATGCTTTAGGGGTATTGTCTTTGAACCAAACAATATGACACTAATCAATACGAGGAAATGTATTGCTGAACAATCTTTTGACTGAAGTAGTGGAGAACCTACCCTTGTTATCTAACTTCCAAGACATGAGATATGAATTCTGTCCTAAAGGGAAGGTAGTGAGAATGCTGGGAACGTTACATAGCAGTCAACGGGGTAGATGTGTAAGGTTATGCAATCCTTGAGTTACTGAAGCCTATTGAGGGATATGTTGTTTTAGAGGGGAGAGCATAGGAAGCTCTTGTAGCAGTACCTAATTAAACCAAGGATCTGTCCAAAATCTAAAGGAGTTGCCATTGCCTATCATGTACTGACTCGACTTCTGCGACGTGCTACGGTTTTACAAGTCTCCAGCAATAGTACCAAAGACTTGATCTGTTCTAACAACTGCAGTGGTGTTTCTACACCAATATTAATTTAGTTGCTATCGTACTCCGCAAGTGCACGGATTGTTCAAGTAATAAAGTGTGCGTAAGCATGGATATCATCCTCTGGAGACTTAGTTGAGTACTAACTCGAACCTCGGTTGTTGTCTAGCTCACCGAAAATTGAGGTTTGTAAAAATTAAGAAAAGCTACTAGTGTAGCGGCGATTCATCTATCGAATATCGAATCTACTAGGCATCTATCGCACGTTCAAAATGGCATCATGAACTAATCGAATATCAAAATTGGATCAGCGTTCCACTAGCTTAGGTTAACACCCCTGTCGAGTGAGTTAACCCCTAATCCCTAAACTCGACGAAATGTCTCTCGAGTATTCACTGGTTAGGGATCGCGTGAAGGCTAAGGAACGTTGACGGTGACAGAAACCCGTCAACTCTGCCGGTTACAACAAGAGAATTTCAACACCAAACGTTTGTCGGGGCTATCTTCAACGCACCCCAGACAACCCTTAACCCGAAAGTGTATTCTAATCGATCCACGCTCTTTCGAGTCAATAGTACGATAATCTTAACCGATTAAATATACATGGAATATTAATTGAAAAGTAGCAATATCAACCATTCAAGTAAAACAATACGAAATCAATTAATCTAAAATAAATCAATTCATTCATACATTAATATCCAAAATTCAACAATATTCAAATAAAATATAAATTAACACAATTCAAGACCTACTACAAAAATCTAAAGGTTCGGAATAAAAATCGAGCCGACCCACGACGAATGGGTCGGAAGTCTCTACTTCAAATCTCGACCTTCGGCTTGATCCTGAAGCTCTAAGCCATCCACCTTACAAATATGGACGAACCTCGACGACGTTCTTCGGGAATTACCTCGGATCACAGGAGACACTCTCAACCATGTTTATATCTCTTATCTCTATCTCTCTAACCTCTATTGAATTCTCTTGTTTTAAGGCTGCCTTCTTTTATTTGTAAAGGAGCCGACATGCCCAACGAACACGCCCGTGTTCGCTGGGTGTGTTCGTTATATTGGACACGACCAGAGTGACAAGCCCAAATCTGGGCGTGTAGCTTTTGGTTTCTCGCCTACGTGACACGACCATGTTGACACACCAGTGTCAGTTGAGTGACATGCCCATGTCTGTCTGGTAACACGCCCGTGTCAGGTGGCAGAAACATATTCTTTATCTTTTTCTTGCTTTTCTCTTCGATTTCGGCTCAAATGACTTTATTCCGAATTGCTAACAAAATCACAAAAGAACCTGAAATACACTTAAACAAACACGTTAAACACAACAAAATATAAAAACATAAATAAAACATATGGAAAAATATGATAAGTTATGTATTTATCAAACTCCCTCACACTTGAGCTTTTGCTTGTCCTCAAGCAAAATCAAGCATACAGACATGATGCAGACAAACACGCAAGAATGCAAACATGCAACACAAAAAGTTTTGATGGTTCATTAGCTTTAACCGAATGGAATTGCTAAACTTTTAAACCGAAATTAGTTAACAAGTTCCATTGTATTAGTCTATTTCATCATACTTCGGCACTTTACTATAAATATGTGTAGTAATTAAGACATAAGCAATCTATTTCTACACTTATGAAACTTACAAACATGTGTTTATTAAGAAAAATCAATTAAATTGTGTAACACCCCACTACCGCAAAGCATACACCTGTACATCCTGAGGATATGCGAGTGCATACCTTACGAAGGTGGCGTGATAGAGCAATCACTAACAAAACAATGGTGGCATCATACGGAAATGAAAATCATTACTATTGCAGAAAAACACTAATTAAAAATTTCCATCTCCATTTATAACTGAACCAGAGTTAATACAACAAAACTTCAAGTTGTACAATCATAAGAGTCGTAGACTCTTTCCAAAAGGTACACAACAAAAACAATCTAGGACCCTTTTCTAAGGACATCAGCTTTTCAGACCTTTGAGCCATTCTTGGAGCCAAAATTAGATCACTTCCAATAATCCTTACACGAGGTCTTCTCAGTTACCTGAAAACAACGTTGCAATTTAGGGTGAGTTTGCGAAACTCAGTGAGCGAACCATCATCGATGTGTTCACTTCATTCAAAAACACAACAATATATATATACAGATACATCTTAGTCATTCACTAACATTCATGCAATATCGTCACATAAATTAATAGCAATCATTTTCAATCATTAAATTGTCACATATCACTTTTATGCACATATGAAATGCAAATGCACATGTGACTAATTGCTTTAGCTCTTAGTTGTGACCGAGTCCCATGTTCAGTTACCGGTGTCCTTTTTGGACACTAGGTACAGTCAATTGTCCATTCAGTCAGTAAGAGAGCTCGTGGCTCTTGTGCACAGTATGAGCTTTCGCTCTATTCGGTTAATATGGTTCCTCTTGGTCACAACATTTATTTAGTGATAATGCATGTTCGTGCAATGACATGCAACAATCACTTTCATTCAGTCCACACATTACAATCCATATTCATACCTAAGTCCGGCATTCAACATGTAGTTGAGCTCACAATCAGTATTTCCTTGTTCACATTCATGTCCAAAGCAATTTGTTCACAACTTTAATTAAACAAACAAAATGAGAAATCCTTAGGGTTCCCACATATTCAATCAACACAGTTCATCGGACCTAAGTCCGACATTCAATACATGATTTAACAT
>JANIMX020000551.1:4085934-4097971 GCA_024582655.2 Erythroxylum kunthianum
TGAAGATCAAAATCAATTCATAAATAAATGAACATCAAATTAATGAAAATGCCTTTCTTTTATTAATCAATATAAAATATGTACAAAAAGTGCTAAAGGTGATTGCCTTTAGAGCACTTCCCTAACACTCATAATGCATATTAAGAGTCTAACGCCAGTTACACTTTGAAATTACTGTCAATTAGCTTTTAGAACTTTAGTTGTCTCAAATTAGTGTGTAATTGGTGTATAAAACCATATTGTAACTGATCTTAGTTTGCTTTTATTTATTCAACTCTTGAACCTTGCCAGAAATAGGTGTCTATCTCCCAATTGTGTCTGGTGCCTATCTGGATTTACCACTATATTTTCCAATTTTTGACATAAGCAATATTCGATGCCTTTTACAAGGATTTTCATCATGTTAGCTTCTAAACGACTCTAATATCTTCTCAATTGGACAACTATAGAAAATAATTTACTTAAATCTAGGATTTTTCCTTCAAACAATCACCTATAAGAGAATAAACTAAACATAGGAAAATATCGTATAATTTATGTAAAACATACTATCCTAATAATATGCAAAATATATCCTTATTAACTAACTCAGCATATTATGTGTATCTCGATGGTGGCCTGATTTTTCTTTGTCCTTTTTCTTTAGCTATACTATAAGGAACTTCCTTTGAAGTTTTCTTAACTCTACTTAAATTATATGGTGGATTCAACTGAGAGGTTTCTGAAATAACATTTGTTTGAATGGAGAAGCCAGTAACTTCTAATTTCATCTTCTTTGAATTGATCTCCAAGGTTTGTTTTTAGAAGGGAAAGAAGACTTTGAATTTGGAATGAATATTGATAACTCATCAAAAGTCACACATCTTAACTGGTAATAACTTTTGGTGAATTAGGGTATAAATGCCACAACTTGTAACCCTTCACCCTGAATAGATACTCCCAAAGAATACATTTCTTAGCACGTGGCTCTAACTTGCCATCATTAACATGAATGTGTTGTACAAAAAAAAATCTTCAAATTATAAGTAATCAACAGGATTACAAAACTAGACTTCCTTTAATGTCTTAGAACTAATCGAAACTGATGGAGATCGATTTGCTAGATAATAAGTTGTGGATGTAGCCTTTGCCTGTAACTCCTTTGAAAATCATCATTAGAGAGCAAGCATTGTGCTCTGTCAATGACAGTGTTGTTCATACGCTCTATAACTCTATTTTATTGTAGCATCTTTCTAACTTCCCAATTTTGAACTATCCCCTCAATCTTGCAAAACTTATTAAACTTTTTGTTGTAGAATTCTAAGTCATTAATTGTTCTAAGCCACTTAATCTACCTTCTTGTTAACTTTTCAATCAAAGTTTTCTACTACTTGAAATTAGTGAAAACTTGATTTTTGTGCTTCAAAAAATAAATTCAAACTTTTCTTAAAAAGTCATCAATAAAAATTAGCATGTGTTTAGTACCACCATTTAAAGGAATACTAGAAAGAACCCAAAGGTTTGAATGAATATAATTCAAGGTACCTTTAGTCCTATGAGTTGTTGTGATAAAAGTGACTTGCTTTTGCTTCCGAAAGACAATGCTCACAAACTCCATCTTTCCAATTCTTTGTCTACACAACAATCCTCTTTTATTGAACAATGTCATACCTTTTTCACTTATCTGACCTAGCCTTATATGCCACAATTTAGAAACTTAATTATCAAAAAATGATAAACTTATAACAACAACACCTATAACTATGAATCCTTCAACAAGTACAAATTTTCAAAAATTTTTACTTCCATTATAACTCGAGAACTTTTAATAACATTTACGAATCCACCTTTAACTGAACACATGCATTCGTTGGCTTCGAGGGTGCCTAAAGAGATGAGATTCTTCTTCAAATCTGAAACATGACGAATATTAGTCATTGTTCTCACAATGTCATCATGCACCTATAAAAGATTCATATGTTATAAAACAATCCTGATTGGGTCATATATGAGAGGAACAACCAGAGTTTATAATCCATTCATCTTTGGATCTATAATTGACATCAATAATTGCTAAAAGAAGATTTGTATTAGACACATCTGCTGCAACATTGGCCTTAGCAAATTTTCCTTTTTTGTCATTTTCTTACTACTTTTTGTTTACTTAAAGCACTTACCTTAATGTGCCTCTTTTATAGTTATAGATCAAATTCATATATTTAGACTTTGACTTAAACCTTTCTTTGTTATGGTATAAACTCTTATTCTTTGTCTTTCCTCTCATAATTGATCATTCTATTGGATTGTCACTTTTGCTACTACTAGACTAGTCATTGTCAATGAAATCTTTAAATAAGCGTGCAAATTTAACATTGATTCATTTTACTATAAAGTAATTTTTCTATAAGGTGTGAGAGAGGGCAATAAGGAACACAATAACCTGCAGTTTGATCTTCATATCAATTTCAATGTCCACATTTTCGAAATCCAAAATAATAGGTGTAACAGTGTTAATGTGAGATTTAATAGATGTACCTTCTTCCATTTGTAAGCTATAGAATTGAAACTTTTTATGGAACTTAGTAGTGAGGGATCTCTCCATGTACAAAGACCTTAGTTTGGCCTACAAGGAAGCAAAAGCCTTCTTTTTGATTATCTCTTTTAAGACTTAATTGAATAAACATAACCAACTGGATGACATAGTCTTCTCATCCATATCATCTTTTTGTTCCGCAGTCATAATCATCAACATAGTTTCCTTCTCCAATAGAACTTTTGTGATACCCATCCTAGATTAACATATCATACATCTTGATTTGTATAAGGCAAAGCTAGAACTATGATCAAATTTTTTATTATCTCAAATTTGGTTTTCATTATAAGCTAGCTACTAGAATTCCAACTCTGATACCATTTTGTCATATCACGTGATGATTAAAATATTTGTAGTAAGGAATGATGACAAAAGAAAAGAGATTAAGAAATAATAAGTTAAGCAAGGAACAAAAGTTAAAATATAAGATTTTACGTGATTCAATTTCAAGCTTATTTTTATAGCAAAAAGAAGCAAAATTTTATTTTAAAAAGATAATAATTACAAAAAGCAATATCACTTAGACCTAAATATAAATACGCTCAAAATTACAACTATCAAGACAATCACAAATATAATTCACAAAATACACTCAACTAAAATAATATTATACATCATTTATAATGTTTTTTTTCAAGAAGAATTGGAAATGGGTTGTATAATTGCGAGACCTTCTTTTTGGTGTTTGATAGACACGAACGTTGCATAAATTTGACAACATGATGGTGGCATATTTTGGCAAGAAGTTGATGCAACAAGGTTGTCCAAAAAAATTGTTGCGTCACCAAAAAGTTGGAAAGTATGCAAGTTGTCTATTTTAGCAAAATGCAACCACATTCAAAAATGAAATGATCGTAGTATCATAGGAGCTAGAAATTTGAGTTCGAGATAAGCTAAAGACTACTTTAGTTTTTGGTCGTGGCAGTTACAAAATGGCAGTTATAGAATGACATTATTTTCGGTTATGTCAAATATGTTACTTGTAATTTGTTTGTCCTATCTAAACATTTGGAAGAGTCATATTATTCCAAACATCCGCAGATTTGAAATTAGGATAAGTTTAATATAAAAAAAATTACTGGAACTTATCCATAACGGTTACTTATATATGTGTGTGTTGTAAACTGAAAATTGTGCAATTTTTGCCTCTTTTCAGGCCTCATTTTATGTAACCTTTGTTATGAGACATCAATAAACATTTGTTACACATATATGATTTGATTTTTTTATTAATTACTGCCCAAAAATACCATAAAACTGAATGCAAAGAACCTGTTCGATGAAATGTCTCAAACATTGAAGTAAGACTTTTACATACTATTTTGTCCAGATTTGACTGTTTGATTATTTGGGAGTTTACAGCAGGTATTCATGTGTTTCTAACCTGTCAAATAGAGTTTGCCAAGCCTCTTAAAGTGTGGAAATCAAAGGACTCAATACCAGTTCGGCAAAATGCTTCAAAGAGTACCTAGAAAGTGTTTGACAAATTGATCAAGTGAAGTGCACATAATCTGTTTCGCTGAGAATTTAGTTGAATTGCGACGCGAAAACATCGTTCTAGCCTTAAAATATCCCCGTGACAATAAGCCTTTAATAAGCTAAAGATATTAGGCAATAGAAAAGATGAATCAATATTTTGATGGCCATGCTTTATGCTTAGTAACCAAACATTAATTAACTCACGAAACATAAATTTCCATTCTTTATTAACTCCAAACTGCAAAATGATATGAAGTAAAACCTTGGACATCCATGAGCTGACGGGCCCTAACAAAAACGTAGAATAATAACACGGTCGACACAACGGTAGATTTTGGCAAGACAAAAGCTTCAGATGAAAAATGGGTACATGCCACGGTCCAGAACAAAGCTATGAATAAAAATTTCTGTCTTCCAGAATCTTATCTTTAGAAGCAATTCATCATTAGCTTTTCTGATGTATCATGTCTTTGACAGCAAGTGGCTCATACCATTGAGGTCCAAAACCAGCAGCTTTCCTTGCTTCGTCGTTAAATGGTGGCTTCAATGGTCCTCTGAAATATTCCCTCACTATAGCGCCAAATTTCTTGATTATCTCTTCGTTATCCTTCATCATGATTTCGCTTCCAATTGTCCAAGCGGGATCTCTGGTGGCCCTCAAGCAAAGATATTTGAACCACTTCACCCCAGCAGCACAATGGGTGATTTCTTCAGGGTAAACCACTCTCTCCAATAAATCAGCCGTCTCATTGTCACCACCATTCCGGAATCGAGAGATGGTTGTAGGCATCACGTCCAATCCCCTAGCCTGCATAGAAATCCCACCAAATTTTCTAACATGTAGAAGAACTGAAATTTTTATATAACTAAATGAAGCTAACTCGCCAACTCGGATATAGGATTCTAAATCAGATGCTGCGAAAATGTTTTCATTAAGCACTCTATTTTTCCACCCGGGTCAAAGTAAGAGTTTCTGCAAGAAATTGTAATCCCAATTAACAGTATTTTAATATTAAGACTCGTTCAAACTCCATCAACGGTGACCGCTTTCCAGATAATTGTGTGCAATCGTACTCTAGGTGAACAAACCAGAAAATTAGCCAAGGGGAAGAAATGCACCTCGTGAACACAATGCTCTATTGCCAAACGAGCCAACAAGTCCTTGGACGTAGCAATAGCCGAGTCCCACAGACCATCATGAGCAGGTAGTGCTCCATAAGAACAGCCCATTTCCTCTAACCTTTTAACAAGTAGAGTGAAATGTCTGCCCTCATCATGGGCCACCTTTACAAAATCAGTGAAGAACTCTCTTGGCATGGCCTCTTGCTTACTGAATCGAGCAATTATATCCTACAGTATCATTGGATTGACAATGTCAAACTCAAAACACCATATGCCGGATAATACACGACTATCAATGGCCAACTATAGCGTTTTAAGCAAATTTGTTCAAGAGTCAGCCGAGTACCCAAGACAAATCAATAGCCCAACTTTCAGTGTGCACAAGGCTATGGACAATGGCCTGCCTGCTCTGCAAGCTACCAGCTTTTCCCAGCTTTGGCATTAAGCTTGGTGCCACCAACTTAAGCTGCACACTCACAACATTAAATCTCCACTAGTGAAGCATTATATCAAAGGCCTAATTAACACAACAAAAGAATGTTCAGTAACGAGAAATAGAATGATACATTGGTAAGCCTAGCGGGACGATCAGGCACAGGGAACTCCAGAGAAGGGTTGTAGACATGAGATATGGTCCCTTGAAACCATTGAGACGCGACGGAGTCGCCAAGCCTCGCCTTCTCAAAAGGGTCCGGCGTGTTAAGAACCCTTAACGCCGCTTCAACCAGACTCTCGCTTTGTGATTCTTCGAGTGGGTTCATCTCCCCCACAAGTTAAAAGTTTTCAACTTTGTAAGCTATTGGGTTTTGGGCATCTTTTATACCCTTCTGGGAGCAAATAAAATATGATCTACTTAATAAAATATCTGGGAGGAGTAGACCATTTGCATAATTCTACTATATTTTCGTTATATCCTCGCAAGTGGGAAAGCTTTAATGTAAAGGTGTACTCTTTTGTTTTGTCTTAAAATTAAAACCCGGATATATTACGGCGCATTGTTGGTGAACTTGAGGGTCCAAAGTCCGAAACAAGTCACACTGTCCCTTGGCTTCTTGTTGGGTTTTACCTAGAGTTCTTGAAGATCTGACAAGTCGATGAGCGCATTTGTGATGCCGACGAGAACGGAATCTACTCACCATCGTCTCTACGAATTTGCCAAGTTAGCTCTTATCAAGATTTTCGCTCACCCCTATGCCACCGTCTCTGCTCTTCTACATTTCTTTCTCTATGCTGGTTATCAAACAGTCTTTAGTTTGTGTGCATGTATGTGGCTATTAAGGGTTTGGCTTTGGTTTGGTTTCAATGAAGGTTTGCGATTTGTACTGTGGAGTTGGAGCTGACGCCGACAAATGGGAATCCGCTCAAATTGGTAACTATATTGGAATCGGTACGATGTGTTTTCTTTTGAGAAAAGGTCGTTTTTGGCAACCTTTTTCGTTTATATTGTTTCTTCTTCTTTGTCTTAGTTTTTCGTCTCTATTTGTTGGAGGGGAGAAACGATTCGAAGATTGTTGTTTTGGATGTAGATGTATCATCATCTGGAGTAAGTGAGATGAAAGAAGCATGGGAGAGTCAGAGAAAAAACTGCACTGCGGATTTCTTCGAAGCTGATCCTTGTTCTGTGAGCTTCTCCTTCTTTTGCACAGCATGCCTACTAAATTATGCGTCTCTTTTAGGCACACTTTTTGTCTTTCATCATGGGTTATGCTGAAACGAACGGAGGGTTATCCTGCATATTAGAGAAGCTACTAATGGTGGTCTTTTGACGCCTGTTCAATTGGAATGTTCATATCGACTATGTCATATTCGAAATTTGTGATCTAGTCATGCTTGTGTTACACATATACCGATAATAGCTTCATTTGTAATTCTCATACTCTGGTACCTGAATCTTTCATTATTCTGCTTATGGGTTTTCTTGATGTTTACATTGTGGGCACTACTTTACAATGGGTTCAATTGGCATTAAGACATGAATTATGGGCTATGCTTTATGTCTTGACGTGAGTTTCTACTTTCTGGATATGATTTGATTGCCTTAGGAGCCTACGTTATTTTCTGAAAGTTTACTTGGCAATAATTTGCTTGTACAGGAAAATTTTGAAGTGCATCTGAAGGAGAAGACTAATCAGGCTGATATAGTCTGCTGCTTACAGAACTTGCAGGTTCCTAATCTATTTCTGACACATCCTTCTCCATTTCTTTTCCTTTTTATCAGATGATTCCCCCTTTTCTTATGGGGAAAAGGTGATGAATGCATTAATCTATTTCTGCATTATTGTCCTTGGAATTTTGACAGTTGCCTCAACTTTGTTTGCAGTTGTGTTTTGAAACTGAAGAGAGTGCAAGAAAACTACTGCATAATGTGTCGTCATTGCTTAAACCTGGGGGTTACTTTTTTGGTATTACTCCTGACTCATCTACCATATGGTATGAATAATGACTAAGGAATGATATTTCCTATTTCTTCTGCACCTGCTACCTTCATTTCTATGTTGGACTTTGCATTCTGGCTTGAGAATTTGCATCAGATTCTGATGATGGCTTATCACATATTATCTTTGTAGTATTTAATGCTTGTATTGGGATGGTTCTGTTTTGAAGTATTTAGTTCAGTCATCTCTTTAAGTAATGATGCAATTTAAGCAATCTTCAGGCCTAAACTGACACTCTGTTGCATGGTAGTTGGTTTGAGTAGTAAAAGAACAGAGGTGTAACGATCATGGCCTCTACTCTCTGTCTCTCTATCTCACACATGCGCGTGCGCGCGCGCACACACACACACACACAATGCACATACTCTTCTGTATTGTATTAGTGAATGATATATAGCAAGGTGCCATAGACTTTTCGGAGAATCCATAAAGCTGACACATTTTATGAATGTTCTTGTAGTTCAATAGTTATGGAATCCTTTATGTTTTAAGGGTAGGTCCTGGTATGTGTATCTTGTCTTTGAGACATGTTTGTGATAGGCTTGTATATATTTAATCTTCAATTAGCTTTTCAATATATTCATGGTTACAGACGGAAACGTAATAAAGGGGAATTCTCAATGGTACTATTGACATCATGGTCATGTAGGGCTAAGTATCAGAAGAATGTTGAAGCATACCACAATAGAAGTGGTGGCATGAAACCAAACATCGTTCCCAATTGCATTCGATCAGAAAGCTACATGATCACCTTTGAAGTTGAGGAAGAGAAGTATGTATGCAACTTATTTCATGCAGTTGGTTCAAATTTATTAAATTATTTTGTTCTCATTTGTTCTCTCTTTTATTGAAGTCAGGTTCCCATTGTTTGGAAAGAAATACCAGTTAAAATTTGCTCATGATATTTCTGCAGAAACCCATTGCTTGGTTCATTTTCCTAGCTTGATCAGGTTGCTTTTTTATCTGAACTTATTATCAGTTGGCTTAATTAAATAGGAAAATTGATTGAGTTCTGTCTGCAATATGGTGTTTTATTTCTGTTGACTTTTCATGTGGCCCGATGGTTTCAAACTGTATGCTTGCCTAGGTTGGCCAGGGAAGCTGGTCTGGAGTATGTGGAGATTCAGAATTTGACTGAGTTTTATGATGATAACAGGTACTTGAATTTAACTTTACATTATGACACTTGGAAACTGTAGCACCGAAGCAAACCTTTTAGGCATTTAGGATTCACCATTCCGTTTGCTTCATGTGGATGTTGACAAACCATAATGACATTTCCTTTGCTTCAAGAATGCAATTTGCAGGCATTTTGATGAATGTGGGTCCAAACCTAATCGATGCCAAAGGGAGACTTCTTCCTCGATCATATGATGTGCTAGGTGCTGCATTATTTATCTTTTATGGCGTGCAGTTTCTGCTCGGCACTTAAAACTCTTTCTTCATCTTTTAATATTCCCATCTTGCAGGTTTGTATACTACATTTATATTCCAGAAGCCCAACCCAGATGTCGCTCCCCCTCTTGCGACGCCATTATTGCAGGATGACACTTACACTTATGATGAGGCAAGTAGTTTACTAATTTAACCAGAGGCCGTAGTCTGAGCAGCCTTCTGCTACAACTGCAATGATGGGGTCATTGAGTTTAGCTTAAGACTGCATATTCCGTGTTTTGATTATTAGTCTCATCTTTAATTTAGAAAGAAATGCGCTCTCAGTATCAATGATGGACTTTCTTGGTTATTGCCCAAAGTTTACTTGGTTTTTCTTTTCTTTCTTTTTCGGATATTTGCAGAGGGAGTGGCAAGGAACTGTGTGGAGAGAAGAGGAAAAGAGTGGAATCCCTGAGCCACCTCCTCTTGGACTAGGCAAGATAAGTGAACAGAAAGGAATATTAGGTCCTGGTCCAGCAGATTTGAGGTTTTCAGAGGCGATTTAGTATGATCGTGCACCCGTGGGAAGCACCTTAAAAACGATTTGTACTGGGCACCACATTGGCTTGGAACTCATATGTAAAGACTCTGTAGGGTGATCTTTGTGGCATCCTTAAAAGATCTTTGGTAACACAATTAAAAGTTCTTTACAGGTGATTGTCCTTATCCTGCTATAACAAATACGTTAAACAGAAAAGTGAAAAAGTTTCATCACAGATCAGTCTACTTTAATAAATACGTTAAAACTGTATAAAAGTATGTAGCATAGAGAGCGTAACCTGATACTGGTAACTATATATGCCCAAACTCTAAATCCAAATTCAGCATAGAGAGCGTAACCTGATACTGGTAACTATATATGCCCAAACTCTAAATCCAAATTCAGCATAGAGAGCTTTCACCTGGTGTTTTAAAGCAAAAGTATGACAAAATGATATGCCCAAACTTTAAATCTTCAAGCTTAAGATGAGTCACCATTCTGGAAAAGGACAACCAAAATCGTGAGACTTTAGAATAGCCACTGTTCTTCACATGATCTAGAGCAACCCTAGAGCATTCTCGAGAACAAACTCTTTTGTTGCATTGATAAGACTTACCCCTGCAACACCATGCAGATGGGATGTAAGAAAATAAAAGAAAGCTTGAAATTTGAGAATGGATGGCATGTGATAGAAATTCAAGTGCCAATGAGTCATACGAAGAAGCACCGGAATACAATTTTCACAATAACTTAACATGGTTGTAGACCTTTTTTCATTTTAACTTTTATATTTTGAAAAGTATTATTTACTTCTTAATAATATATATTTTTAGTTTTTATATAAATCCTTTCTTCATATTTCTTTAGATTTACGTCATTTTTACGAATGACAATTGAGCCCGGGTCAAGCTTGGATTGAACAGACCTTGGGTCGGGCCTTGGACCTAGAATTTCTTTAAAAATTGGGTCTCGGGTTGGGCTCAAGCTCAGGATGCCCAAATCCGACATGATTCATTGTAGAAAATTAATGAAACGTAATAGAATGATAGGAAAATAATATTATAAAAAAATAAGTTATAATTTTCAAAATATGAAAATTGAAATAAAGAATCAACCACACAAAGTCTCATGCTCAAAACCATCAATAAATGTTGAGGAATTATTTTTCTTTAATGAGAGATAACAATGAAAATCACAAAGAATGATGGCTTGAACTTTACAAATAATCTGGTTGAGAAAATAAAAATTTCAATTCAATTTTTTGTAAATCTTGCTAAAGATTAAAAAGACTTTATAGTATATATCTCAAAATTGTTATATTAGCGCAATTATATATAATTTAAAATCTCTCTTTTTTGCTTATATCAATAAACTATAGTTTAATATATGTTATGTAATATATACATGTATCCTCTAATCCCTCAAAATTTTTAATAACTCTCTAATATAATAAATATTTTTTTTACAATTCAATTGTAATTCTATTATTTATTAATACCATTAAGTTTTATTATCATTTAAATTATGAGGTTAGACCTCATGTCTAATAAAAAGGAGCAATCAAAATTTCTACCCTTGATTTATTTTTAAATAATAATTAAAAAGATTATTTTAAGTCATTTAGATTGAAGCAATAATAATATTTTTATGTTAGTTTATAAATTTTAATTACATTAGTTATAAAATAAAATAAACACAACTAGCATCTTCCACTTTCAAAGCTATTATGAGGCACAGAGACTTATGTCGAAATGAGTTTGTAGCTCTTATTGGGGATGATACCACATCCAACTTCTGGCAAGATAACTGGTTATCGGTAGGACCTCTAGTCCATCACCCTCTAGCAGACACTTTGAAACAACTAATCCCCAATACATACACAATGGTTGAGGCTACATGAGATTCAACTAGGTTTCAAAGAACTAATGCACCCAGGCCCGGCCCTGAGCAAGTGCAAGAGGGGCACTTGCCCAGGGCCCATCATTTTAAGGGTATTTATTGTATGTATTTAGGGGCCCATTTTTTTAAGAGTCTTTATTTTATGTGTTTAGGGGCCTCCTTTTTTTTAGGTGCCCCGTTTTTTAAAAGCTTCTGTTTTTTTAGGGGCTTTTTTTTTTACTTTGCCCTAGGGCCTACAAACAGTCAGGGTCGATCCTGTATGAATCATGCCTATATTAGTAAATTAACCTTAATCAGCTACTTGTAATCAGTTATTTTATCAAATAGTAATCTTTATCAGTTCCCAGGTTTAGCTATCAGCTACCAGTTACCAGTTATCAGCTGAGTTCGATAGGCTCAACCAAACAAGCCCAGGTCCTTCCAGAATTGCGAGAGCTTCTGCTACCTTTACTGAAGCTTTACCATTGCGAACCGAGGTTGCGGAAGCAAGGATTGTGCCAGGATGGGTTCCTGCAGACTGCTGCAATACTGTATAAAGATCTGTCATGATCCAAAGCTGCATCCACATTAATTTTGATCAAGCTAGTATTAGGGGGTTCCCATCGCTGACGGAGC
>JANIMX020000551.1:4169053-4180321 GCA_024582655.2 Erythroxylum kunthianum
GATTGGCCAATCGCAATCTCACCAAAAAGCATGTTTCATGCCAATAATCACTAAAATATATTAATTAAGGCACTATACCTTTATCATCAATTCAATCGATACAAATGGCACCTTGCCTCGGCTCTAAGCCGTACATTACCTGCATAGGTATTAAACATAGATGCCATAAATCGGGTAATCACATGCACTTACGAAAGCTTTCATATTATGAATTTAACTTATCTCATGCATCCTAGATGCTCGTAAGTCATCAGAACGTGCCATTTACACACATGTTATGCAATTTGGCTTCAAACAACATAATTTAGACTTTTGAACAAAACATATCTCAGAATGTTCCGAGCCTATTTGAGATTTATGAATCAAAATCCGGACCGGCCCGAGCCCATGACATAATAGGCCACATGTTCTCAAATAACAAGGGCATCATGCCCGACTAATAAAAAGTTAACAGAATGACTCTTGTTGGGGTAAATTGATTTATTTTGTAAACACTAAGAAAAAATTTTGTACCGTAGATGACAACAAGGATTAACTTAGACATTTTAAAATATGTTGCAGAGCATAGTAGACCCTTTGCCTAATTAAAATATTTTAACTCGATCATTCAATTTGGACTAGAAAACTATAAGAGTAGTCACTCACAAATTCAAGTAACAAATTTCCCACGATTTTTTTAATTCCTTTATTCTTTTTTGTGTCAAGTTATAGAAAACAAGTAGAAGACATAAGAAAAAGGAAACAAGAATATGACTTCATTGTCCGAATCTACAACATTTAGATGGCTAAGGATTATCTATCACTTGAAGGAGAGGATGCCAAGCTTTAGGGAATTATGATTCTTCATATATTTCTCATTTTTTGGAGAATTTAAGTTAATCAAATTATAATTAAATTAATTAGTTAATCAGAGTTAATTGTAATTAATTAATTTTTATTAATAATTTAAAATAAAAATAAAAATTAACTTAAATATAGATATGAGTCCTTCAAATATATGGCACCCCGTGACATAGTAAGACCCAAGTATTAGATTAAAAATATAAAATATATATTACTTCGGTGCTGACAAGATAAATAATGGATGAGAAATTAATTATATTTAATTTTCTGTTGACTTAATATTATATTGACCATCTTATAAATGTTAGGATTTATTTTAAATACTTCAAAATGTTTGATTTCAACTTGTATTTTGATATATAAAAAAATATTATGATCTAATTTACACTTTTTGCCTTCTTTCCGAAAGATATGAAGAGGTTTGTAAGCTGAAGTGGGCCTGCCAGAAGTCAAACCTCAGATAGGACTCACTCCGGTCTCCGAACCTCAGATAGCCCAGCATGGCCCAAATGACGAAACTTGAAATCACCCAAACATAACATAATGAATACCTTAGCAAGCCCTAAGTAGTCCAATTGAAGCCTAGCATGTCTTCAATGACCACTCTGCTTACTGTTCCCAAAATGTCCATAATAGGCTCCACACCCTTCTCGCTGTTTGCTTTGCCTTTGCAGCCTGCTAAACCCGCCGACTCAGTGTTTCCAGCCAGAAGCCCCTCTGTGTTGGTGTTGGTGAAAAAGAGTTGAACTTTGAAGTTGAAAATGGCAAAAGGAGAAGATGCAGTGACCAAGAAGAAGAACAAAGCGAGAAGAAAGAGAATGAACCAGGACAAATCGAGTGTGTCTGCTCGTGTTGCTTCCATTATCGCCGCCAAGAAGCGTCGTCTGTCTGGAAAACGCCGCAACTGCCAGGTATACCATTACCATAAATAAAAGAAGCAAATTTAAGCGTTGCGCTTTGTTGGCAGTTCGTTTCTTTACGAGTTCTACCAAGAGACAGCCTCTTTCCCATGTCTTTATCTGATTTTGTCTGTATTTTTAATCGTTAGTGAGGGTATAGATAAGAATTTTGAATTTAAGAGAAACTTAGGTGAAGAAGATGGCTTTTGTTTTCCTTTTCTTTTTCCTTGATTTGTCTGCATGTACAGTTACTGTTGTGGTTTCCGAGCTTTGTTAGCCTAAGTTGGAAAGGTGCTTAACATCTGTTTACATGTGATGAACAGGGGATGTGCTTTAGCCTTCCCACTCCAGAGGATCCATTTAATGATAGGCATGGTAAAAAAGATTTTACGGGGAGTGACTTGAAAAAGAATGCTAAGATCCCAGTGAATGGAAAGGTGAATGTGAAGGGAAAAACAATTGTTCCAAGGAAAGAATTTGTTAGTGTTAATGAGGGAGGGATGAATCACCTAGAGCATAAAGATAACAAGGCTATGAATTTGAGGGTTGAGCATAAAAAATCATCCATTTTGAACGGTACTTTAGGCTTTAAGAACCCTGTTGACTCGGGAAGCACAAATATTCAACTGAATGGAAAGAATGGTGGACGATATCAACAAAGAAAGGCCTCTGAAATCTTGGATTACCCATCGAAGTTTCTTATTATGTGCTTGAATGAGATAGAAAAGGAATTGCGGGGTGAGGGAAACTATAGTGAGGAGGAATATAGGCCTCTGTATGCTGAACCATGGGGAGTGGATTTCTTGCAATGTTACTCAACTGGAGGAGATTTATTGGAGACGAGTGGATCTTCCTGTACAATCAAACAAATCGCATGGATGGTTTCTACTGCAGCTGATACTATAGCAAGAAAGGAGAAACAAGGATTATCATTTGCCACTCCATTTCTTCTTTTCCTTGTCCCATCCCAAGAAAAAGCCGCAAAGGTTTGTTATTTCTTTATTGTATTTTTCCTTTACATAATTTTAAAAAATATGTCCATCTGTTTTGGTTGACAATGCAATAGTGAGTTTTCTCATTCTTTTGCTCCTATATTATACTAGGTGCGTCTGGTGTGCAAACCTCTGAAAGCTTTTGGCGTCCATACTGTCAGTTTACATCCCGGTGCATCCTTAGATTATCAGATTCAAGGGTAACTGGGACCATATTCTCTGAATTACTCTCTTCTGCCCTTTCCCACTGTGTGATTGCATATACTTACACATATTCACCTTTTTGTATAAATTTCTGAATGTTGTGCATGTGGTTGTCTGCATATTTATTTGGATATATACAGTAACCATTGGATGAGTACATTTTGTGAACATGCTATTTCAGCTTGTGCAGATAAATAGCTGAAATGATAACTGGTCTCCTTTATACTTATCACGAAAAGTTTCTGCCTTCTTTGTAGTTTGAAGAAATGTCAACCTGAGTTTCTTGTCTCTACACCTGAGAGACTTTTGGAGCTTGTTCACTTGAAGGCCGTTGACATATCTTCAGTCTCCTTCTTGGTAATCTTTTAGCTTTTTGACTGATACAGACCTTTCTATGAACTTCATCCTCATATTTTTGTATCTATTAGAATACTCTAGACATTTTACAAAATAAAGAACTGCGGATAAAAGGAAAATCAACTTTAATTCATACAAAAATTTTGTCACACCTTGTATAAGTTATTTATTCTCTGCCATTGTTTTCCTTTTGGAAAAAAACTAAAAATGACATCATTGATTGAAGATGATCTTTCAATGCTTTTAAAGATTCATCCTTCTCGACATTCATTCGTCCAGATTTATGATTTTATACTTGTAATATAGATTGTTGATGAATTGGAATCTTTCTACAAAGATGGTCGCTTCAATGCCCTAAAATCAATAAGGCAATCATTTACTGGAAACCCAAATACTGTGGTTTTCAACAATATCCGCAGCGATGGATCTCCTTCAGCCCTGGAAGATATTCTTTCTGGACCAATTTGTAGATTATCTCGTATTCCTTGTACTCCCAATCAAAGTGCATTATCTGAAATGTAAAGATTTTAAAGGTTTGTACATTGCATGGCTCCTAATGTGGTCAAGTTGTTCACCTGCACACCTATATCAAGATTCACTTTTGCTTGATGCTTGGTTGTGGATTCACTGATTTTCATTATTGGCATGTTGTGTGACATTAGTCCTTTGTTCTTACTAAATGAGTTTTACCTAGTTCTCTTTCCTGGTATTTTTTTGGATATCAATAGTTTATTTCACAGCAGCCCCCTCTTGTGGCAGGAATTAGTTTCTGGCTTTCCTTCCATTACGTTTATCCACCTTTTTCCCTGTCAATTGAATACCTTCAGATTCTTAAAAAGCATGGCCTGGCAAGCTACCATAGATGCCCAGTTGCTAGAACTTCATTGAAATTCTTGAGCAATGTGTGCAGGAAAAGAAAATGCATTATGTGACCTGAATATTATGAGGTTAAGCCCATTGTGCTCAGCAATTGGTAAGTACAAATTTGGCCCAGATATGATCTGATGTGCTTCAACGGGAAGCACTGACAAAGATATAGTGATGATTCCAATATGGAAAAAAAGCAGATCAACATCCAAAAATCTGAAGCGTTATGAGTTAACAAAGTAATATGCACGATTTTCATTGGCCTTAAAGAGATGGATTTCTTTTTACGTTTTCAAAGTCTTTGTAAATAAACGGCGTGTAGAATTTCCTTTTCGGACGGTTAGCTTTTGAGTTTGAACCTTAAATGCTCTCAGGTTAATTATTTCAAGCACGTCAATACATTGATTGGGTGAACTCCTGATGAATGTTTAGAAACAGAACAGGTTCTATTCAACGAGGAACATCAGTCTTGGGAAAGAAGTGTTACTCTAGAGATCTCTTTACTGTGATCTCCTATGTCATTTCCTTACTTTCTTAATGTAATTATATTCGTCTTTCCCAAAACTCCCATTACTCTGTTTTCGATCAGCTGCGAACGCAAGAATAAGTAAAGCAAAACATTACATTATGGTTTAAACGAGAAATTGATCGGTATTCCTAACCCATCTCTGTACAGGTGTGTTGTACAAGTTGTTTTGACCAATGCTTCCGACAGGCGTATTCTGGAGCTGTAATTGTAAAGCATACTTGCTCAGCGGGCATCTGTGGGGTCAATCTGAATAGCTGCCCTGAAAATGACGTTACATCAACCATTGTACCTACCAAAGTAATAAAAGTGAGTTTATAGATAGGTAGGAGAAGCTTCCGTTTGAGTTTAATCATGATGTTTCTGTCCCTTCTTTCTCAGAAAATTCCTTTTCAATCCATTATTCTCCCTTTGAGCTAGATTTTCCTAGTATTATTGACCATCCCATTCACATTGTGTGCGCAATACCAAACCCCTGCAATGTTCTCTTCTGAACAATGCCATAGTTCCTACTCTCCCTATTTTGATGATTTCGGTGGAATACATATATAAGATAGCAAAACTAGATGTCAAACCTTACTGTTTCTTTCATACAGAGCAACATCAAACTTAAGATACACCACGATCATATGATTCTTTTTCATTTCCTATATATATATATATATGGAAATAGGAGAATTAAACTATTTACCTGAAATTGACCTCAGTATATAATATTGCTCTCATGGTCTGGTTCGTATATAATTATTGAGCACTGGTGAAACTATTAACATCTCATTGCCACAAACAACTGTCTGATCGGCACATACATTAACATCATTTCTTGTTTTCGCGCTGAAATTACGAGGTAAATGAAATCAATGAGCTAGCAGCAACCTTCTGCTTGTAGCATTTTATCACGTTACATGGACTGAGTCCCGAGTTTAGTTGCCTTCCGGGACAGAAAAGTGTCCGAGTTCCGAGACAAGATGATGAACATGAAGCCTAATCTAGTTTCACCTGCCAACAAGTTTCGCATTTAGACATGGGGTCTTATAGTTGGCCTGAAAGAAAGATGAAGCACTCAAACCTGGGGCTGTGAAATTATTATTTCATCATCAACGAACAGGGATTCCAAGTATGTTGAAGGGCTTCCTACCACAGGAATTCATCACTATTTTTGTAACAATCTCTTGGTTGAGCTGTCAAATTTTCATTCTAGGCTCTTTCGAAGAGATTCATGAATTTACCTTCTTTTTGTCAAACTTCTCTAAATTGGAACTTCATCTTCTAAAAGAATTTTTTTTTAAAATGTGACATGGGATCTGATAAAAAGCCTTGGGGTATATGTAGTATCGGGGATATCATCATTCTCTCATAACTTTGGCGAGACGAATACATATTACATTTTAGAACATTCACACTGAACCAACAGTGTTGCCGATTACATATGACTGTAAGCGAATTCCATTACTTCTTGGAGTCCAAATTCTACGTCAACGGGCATTATGATATTAATGACACACACCTAGAGGATACGTTCATGCTTGATTGCCTAGTATTTTGGAAGATTATTTTAGAGTCTACACACACTATATTCGTTCTAAGAAAGCCATCTTGAGAAAGGGGCAGACAATGGCTCTTCTGCATCAAGGGACAGGGAAACAGATCAATGGAAACTGAAATAGCCAAATCTTTTTTCATTGTTTCGTCCAAATCCAATGAAAATAACACTTCTTCTGCATTAGGGACAGAGCAACAGGGATTAATAAAAAAGGCAAGTCATGTTGCAATTTTCGGCCAAGCCCCAGGAAAATTGCATTCAGATACTGTTACGATCCCTTTGGCACCCCCAACGTAAGCATATACATATATATACTCACTTTTGATGAATACTTAATAGTCTAGTTTGATTTGTAATTTAAATTATGGGCGTAAGCTTTCAAACACACATTACCTGTATACTAAAAAGGTTATTAGTTAAGACTGAAGCAATAATTAATAAGTTCTATAGATATATACATGTTTGCCATAGTTAAATAATCTTTTAATTCTTAATATTTATTTCCACTTAATTTTCTATTAAAAAAGAAGAAGAAAATCGCACAAGTTTTCGTTGTTATATGCAGTATAAATTTTATATTTACAACATAAAACTAAAATTATCAATAGTGTGAAATTCATGATACCAAATTGTCATTTATAATATAAAAATATCAAAAGCTAATGTAAATGACAGTTAGGCAGTACATATGAGAATTATATATAAGAAAAGAGGAAAATGTATGTTAAGCAATAAATCTATATTTTTAAGACGTCTCTTGTCTTGTCAATGGTTTTGGATCCAGGTAAGGTATTGATGCTACGGTCAAAAACGAAATGTCAGGTCTTTACCACACCAAGAATGTGAAAGTGAGAGCTTAACTGCTTGGTTTGGTTACAGCCTTCTAATAATACCAGAACAGGCCAATAATCAGAGCTATTAAATCCCAGTCCTTATTATTATTACTATTATGAAACTTGCCAGGTAAATGCTACCTATATCTGTTTCTGATTGCTACTGTTGGATCAGCAGTCTTTATCCTTTTGACTAGCATTGTTTTATTACTTGTATATATAATAAGCAATATTTGATGCAGTACTGGCACAAGGGCCTCTCTTCTGTAAATTATTCATTAGAAGAGAGACCAAGAGAATACATTGCAGATTAATTACAGTTCCTTTTACATTTTATTCAATTACATAGCGAAGCCACCTGTGGAGGTCTCTCTTTGGTTTCTTTGATCAAATATCTTTACAGGTTCAGATTCTGCAATGGAGTCACTACATGCTTCAATAATTAGTCACTGACACGGTGACACCAAGTCCACTCCAGCTAGCTTTCTCCCACATTGCCTTGACGTAACTCGAAAGCGAAAATACAAGTGAGGAAGTACAAGAAGACATAAGTTATTCTTCATATTTTCGCAAAGGGCAATCCCTTTATATATACAAGCACCAGAGTTGCACGTACTGACATTATTGACATCCTGTGCACTTTCAGTTACTTCTCTTTGCCCTATGGATCGTATACAATCCACCAGCATTTTTCCTGGTACATTCCAGTATGAGATTCCAGGCCAGTTTAGGCTGATTTGGCAAGTCCTGAAAGCACCACTAATCGTGCCTGTGTTGCAACTGTTGGTGCAATTGTGCTTGGCCATGTCAATAATGCTGTTCATGGAAAGAATATACATGGGCATTGTTATAATTATCTTAAAGTTGTTTGGGAGAAAACCACACAAGAGATACAAATGGGAGCCTTTAAAGGATGATGTTGAGCTAGGCAATTCTGCTTATCCTATGGTTCTTGTACAAATACCAATGTACAATGAAAAAGAGGTACTTGATGTTTTAAATGTCGATGTTGTTGTCCATATCTTACATTACTTGAACATATTACGTTAGTTTTGATTCGACGTGTTTACTGTACAATCAGGTTTATCAATTGTCTATTGGAGCTGCATGTGGACTCTCTTGGCCGTCGGATCGTATCATCATCCAAGTTCTTGATGACTCAACAGACCATGCCATTAAGGTTATATCTTCTAATATGATTTTGCACCTTGAATTTCTTAGTACAACTGTCTTTAATAGGAGTTACCTTTAATTTTGGTTTATAACTATGAAACAGAGCTTGGTGGAAATGGAATGTCAGAGATGGGCAAGCAAAGGTATAAACATAAAGTACGAGATAAGGGACAACAGGAACGGGTACAAGGCAGGAGCACTTAAAGAGGGCATGAAACACGGCTACGTTAAACAATGTGATTATGTCGCTATCTTCGATGCCGATTTCCAGCCTGAACCTGACTTTCTTTGGCGCACTGTCCCTTTTCTCGTTCACAACCCCCACGTCGCTCTTGTTCAAGCTCGCTGGAAATTTGGTAAGTAATCTTCTAATCATCCTTCATTTTCATTACATACATACAAGTGTGCCACGTCCTTGTAATTTGATCCGACTGCAAGTGAATATAATTAGGAGCCAATTATATAGTTATTAATTTGATGATTTTTATGACTATTGTAATTAACATAAACTAACTTATCCTTACACACCAACTAAGGTAATCTTTCTCTGAATTCCAATATAGACTCGTAAACCTATTTTCATGTTGCAATTTGGACCAATATTCGTCGTTTCTAATAATGGGGTAGGGGCTGAACACAATTGATCTGAGGTTTAACTCTCCTTCAACCCATTTCTTCATTTGTCAGCAAGTGGGCTGCTCTTTATAGGAGATCTACAGTCTCAGCCTATATTTTTGTGGGAAGTCCCAACGAAATATTTGGTCAGATAGTTAAATATCGGATGTGTAGACGTGACATAAAGCATCTATTTTAATCTTCTAGCTAATGAAGCTTTGCGGAGTGATCATGTAGTTAATGCAGACGAATGCTTGATGACAAGGATGCAAGAAATGTCATTGGATTACCATTTCAAGGTGGAGCAAGAAGTGGGATCTTCCACCTATGCATTTTTCGGCTTTAATGGTACGTAACAAAAAGTTTGGAAAGTGTTTCGTTCAGTTCCTCTCCATTTCATGCTCTATATGTGATCAATGCAGGCACTGCCGGTGTGTGGAGAATATCAGCACTGAATGAAGCCGGAGGATGGAAGGATCGGACCACGGTGGAGGACATGGATTTGGCTGTCCGGGCTAGTCTTAAAGGCTGGAAATTTGTGTATGTTGGTGACCTCAAGGTACATTAATTACTCGACATCATAATTCACTTTACCATAACCAAGTATTCTTCAGTTTTATCAATAATAACTTTGGTTTCTTCTGTACCTTAGGTGAAAAATGAACTACCCAGTACTTTTAAAGCCTATCGGTATCAGCAGCATCGGTGGTCTTGCGGCCCTGCAAATCTCTTTAAGAAAATGGCATCAGAGATAGCAAAGAACAAGGTGCCTGCCATGCCTATATACGCTTGTTTCCTGCGTCCATCTACTTATTATCGAGATATTTATGAGACCAAATATTAAAATTTATCAACATCCACGTTTGACTCTCATTTTTCTCCAGAAAGTGTCAGCTTGGAAGAAGTTTTATGTCATCTACAGTTTCTTCTTCGTTAGAAAAATCGTGGCTCATATTCTCACATTTACCTTTTACTGCGTTGTTCTACCGGCAACTGTTTTGGTTCCTGAAGTAGAAGTCCCCAAGTGGGGAGCCATCTATATTCCTTCCATTATTACAGTCCTTAATGCAATTGGAACTCCAAGGTTTTCATCTCCCCATTCCTTTGTATTGTTGCATTTGTATTAATTCATATTTAGTACTAGCCAAAACTCCAAATTCTGCCCATTGATTTAATCATATAGTTTCTCATTCTGTAGATCTTTCCACTTGCTGATTTTCTGGGTCCTGTTTGAGAATGTTATGTCTCTCCATCGAACTAAGGCAACAATTATAGGACTGCTGGAGGCAGGGAGAGTGAATGAGTGGGTTGTCACTGAAAAATTAGGTGATGCTCTTAAGACAAAGTTCACTGTCAAAACTCCTAGGAAGTCTCGGTTCAAGATTGGAGAAAGGTACACTTCAGAAGCTCCCCGTCTAGTAATTTGTCATTAGGAAATATTGGAATTGAATATATTAATTATGTAGGTGGTATAAACCAATGTCGAGAGAAAAAAATTTGTTTGTAAGATTAAGTTATGTATAGCTGATGAATGTCTCTTTGTGGGTGCTTATTACAGACTCCATTTACTAGAGCTTGGTGTTGGAGGCTACCTATTCTTCTGCGGTTGCCAAGATTTTGCATTTGGAAAGAACAGCTATTTCATATTCCTCTTTCTCCAATCATTTGCCTTCTTCATTGCAGGGATCGGCTACGTAGGCACTTTTGTTCCCAACACTTAATGAGACGTATCTTGGCTCATAATCTGTACCCTCAAATGTTTACCACTCAATCTTTCTTCCAAGAAATCTAAGTTATGATACATGTTTCCTCTAGCTAGTACCATTTCTTTTTAGCCTTTTTACATATTACTTAAGCAAAGGTTGCCCTTCTTTTCTTTTTTTCTTTTTGTATTGAAGTTATCAATTATTTACATGAATTGTTTGCTGCCCTTTCCTTAAAACAAACCACACGAAAGGTGTATCAAAACTGATAAAAGTAGCACATGGCCTTTGCCAAATCATATTTAATGGCTTTTCAACTTTTTTCCTTGTTAATTTAAGAGATATAAAAAAAAGGAGAATATGGGCTCCGATATGGAACTATATGAAAAAAATTATCAAATGGATTTTTTCTTCTTCTTACATATGAGTTTAGATGAGAATTATGTGTTGGGAAATTGGAGGAGATCTCATCTCGCGTGTAGTAGAAGAAAACAAAATTTTAATATAATTTTTTGATAATAAATATCAGTTTAATTTTATAACATGATTAGTTTGTAATTATAATAAAATATGAATCATAAATTATATTTTATTATGAAACTTAAATTCTGTTTTGTGGCTCCCTTCGATTCAACTTTGCTAAATGACATTTAAAATCTATCTTTGATTTTCTAAACGACATTTAAAATCTATCTTTGATTCTTTCTTGATAA